>VDFB02268299.1:58093-181319 GCA_007258455.2 Sequoia sempervirens | reverse complement strand
GCTTAAGGGGTTCATTTTGGAGAAATAAATCATTTAAAATTAATAATGTTTTATTTTATAAAATAACCCCTTGTCCTAGTAATATGAATTTAAGTTGTTTTAAAAAGGGGGACTTTGAGGGTGGTCATCTCATGGGGAATTATTTTGATATTTCTAAAGTCAAAAATACTTCTTGGAGAAAGGGACGCCATTTTATGAAGAGGGGATTTTTAATAAAGTCAAGATTGAACATTATGAAAGGGGGCGCCCAAACTGGAGGGAAAAGGAGTCAATTCAAATTTGAAATTAGGGTTTGTTCTCTAGAAGCTTCTGGAGGGCCTTCTCAAAGTTATAAAAGGGAGCCTTGGGACTTCATTTATCATCTTATTTTTCTATCATACTGTTATGCTGCTGAAATACTTTCAGAGTTACTTCGAGGGATGCATACCTCTTAGCCATTTCTCTTCGTTTCATGCTTGAAAGATAGCACCTAGCTAAGGCTTCAGAGACTGCTTCTCATCCAGACAAGCAGACAGAGCATCAAGGTTGAAGATTTCAAAGATTTGGTCAGTTTTGCATTTGCTGGTTAGGGTTTGGCTAAAGTAGAAATCTGCTCATAAGTCTTTGCATGAATTTTTGTTGGTTCTAGGTACTTTACATATGGCTTCCTCATCCTAGGGCGCCCCTCTTTGGTGAGTTCCAGATTTTATTATTGAGTGTATGATTTTATCTTCTCAAAATCGCCCTTCTCCTTGGCCGTACCATTCTGGGCTGTCATGGGAAGTGTGCCAAAAAATAATATCACAATTTGTCAGTAGTTTCTCAGTCAGGTTTTCATTGTCAGCATTCTAGCTCTCGTTTGCATCTAGTTTCAAGTGATTTGGTTGGGTTTTGAGTGAGTTATGAGCTTTTTAGTGGATTACTGTGTTGCTGGTTGATGTTTCCAGATTTGCTGATTTTATATCAAACTTCCAGAAGTTCGGTTCATGTGTTGTTTTCTCAATATTGTGAAGTCAAATAAGTCGGAACAGCATTCTATCAGTTGTTGCTTTGGTTTAACAGTTTGTAACACTTTGTAATCTGCAGATTGTGCATTGTAAGGCTGTTAATAGTAGTACTATTTCAGTCATTTTTATATTCTGCAATTACTTAGTTTTAGCAGCAGCAAACCTAATAATCTTTGGACGGTTTACCGCCAGAGATGGGTGAATGAACTACACACTTAAAGTTCTTGGATGGTATTCCGCCAAGAAGGGAATTAAAGCTTTGCACTTCTTACATTGTATTCGCTCCCGCTGAATAAGTGGTAGAGCTTTCTTTCAGCATTGTATTTACTTTTTGTTACTCCGCCAGATGGTCGCTACTTGCCCTACTTGGGTCGGAAAGCACATCCGTGGTGTTGAGTCTTTCAGCATTGTATTTACTTTTGTTACTCCGCCAGATGGTCGCTACTTGCCCTACTTGGGTCGGAAAGCACATCCGTGGTGTTGAGTCTTTTCCTTTAATTGCTGGTTATGATTTGAGCTGACCTTTAACGGGTTCTTGTTGTATTGGATTGTTCATTGTAAAATTTAAAAAAATTGGTCCGGTTCATTACAGTGGTATCAGAGCCAAGATCCTGCCATCCTGTGCCCAACAGAGTTCACTTGACAGATGAGTGACAGAGAAAACAGATTCTACATCAGAGGTCAGAGCTGAGTTCAGTATCAGCTTTCAGAAGTTTCAAAGATGTTGCGTTTTCTAAGGTCCAGAGATCGTGAGAAGTCAGATTCAACTATGGTATCTGAGGAAGGAAAGGTTAGTGATGCCGTAAGGGATTTCATTGAATATGCCAAACAGTATAAAAGACAATGTGAACATGAGGCTGCCAAACTCCGTGAGCAATATCAAAACATGCCAGATGATTATAGGTACAATGTTTCATTTGATTCCCATTTGAATTGTGTGGCGTTACTGAAGCCCGAAAAGTCGGAGATGGTGGACCACATTAGGAAAATGATAAAAAGGGAAGCAGAACAAGCTTTGGTTGAAGAATCAAAGAAGGAAGAAGATGAAGTGCCTATTTGTGAATTGCAGCCCACAAATATGCAAGTTGAAGAGAAAAATCAGTCATCTAGCATTGAAGATGGCACAAGCAAGGTGCACATATCACATCAAAATGAACGTGAGCTTGATGAAGATACCTTGGCAAGTGAAGAGTTAAGGGTAGAGCCCCATAATACTTCCCTTGACTTGCATGTAATAGGAAGTAATGAAGATCAGCTTGGTGAAAAGAACATAACAGTAGTTTGGAGTTCAAATGAAAATACATCCAATGAAGGTCTTGAGATTAAGGGCTTCACAGAAGATGTTGGAAGTACCGTTGTGTGGGATGAATTCATAGAAGAAGAGCACGATGAAGAAAATACTAGTGGTGTCTTTGAACCAGCTTATGATCATTACCATGGTGATGTTGTTGGTGGTGATCCCGATGTGTTTATACCTCTTCTTGTTGAGGATTTGGTGAAGGATTATTCCCCCCTTGCTGCTGTTCAAACCTCTCAAGAATTTTCACTAGACAAGTTTATGACAAGTAGCCAAGAAGACCTCCTTGATATTCATTGGGCTGCTAATGAAGAAATCAATAACATACCTATTCATGATAGGTTCGTTGAAGATAAAAATGATAAAGTGATCAAAGTAGCCAACTTTGATGACTCTTATTTCCAGTACAATGATAGTGGCATGGGTTGTATTTGGTTTGATCGTCAAACTAAGCTCTTGGAGGACGCTACTAATGAAGATATCAGTTTAAGTGAAAAGAGGAGTGACTTCTTCAAACAGTCAACACTTCAAGAGGAGCATAATAAGTTTTTTCCTGTTGATCATCTTAGTCAACCCCTTGGTATTTGGGATCCGGGTGTGTTGGCATCAAGTTATGATAAAGAACCTGTGTGGGATAAGTTTCCCTTTGATCCTAATGAAGACCTTATACTTTTTGAAAGGGAAAGATTTAAAGAGGTTTTTGAACACAAGTCTGATTTTCCAATTCAAGAAGCTGATTGCAAACTTAGGGTCGAAGAAAGTGTGGAGTATGTTTCTCTCCATGATATTGAGCATTCTCCTCTAGTTGATGGTGAAAGAGAAGAAGGTTGGAGCAGCTATGATGGCAGCGAAGACACAAAACAAAGTTCTGATTTTGAAAAGCAGTCAACCAGCAATCCATCATCTTTGCATATTCTTGAGAGGGAAGATCAAATTAGAGAGTCCTTTGAAGAGGAAGTGCGAGTTCTATCCCAATTTGATCGCACTCACAGTTTGATTGAAGAGCTCTACTGGAAGGCTCAGCTTGAAGAGAGACGAAGAGGAGTGAAAGATGAAGTTGCTCTTCCCAACTTGCAACTTATCAGAGACTCTTTGGAGACATTAAAATTAGATTGCATACACTTGATTGAAGGTCGGGATCATGCCATTGAACTTGCAAAGAAGACCTTCAATGCTTTCCAAGGAAAAGAGAGAAAGGTTGATGAGCTTACTCATGAGCTTGAATCAACAAAGGCTATGTTAGAAGAAACTCAAGTAGCATTAATGGACGTAGAAGATCAGTTTGCTGATTTCAAACTTTCCAAGGAGCAAGAGAATGCACATAGAGCTAAAAAAATCAAGCAAGTGATTAAAGGGCTTGATAGTCTTCAAGAAGAGTTTGATCTTGATAGTGTCTCACGAAAATCAGAAGTTGCATGTGCTGATTTGGAGCAGCAAGATGAAAGGAATGAATTTCAAGTTTTTAACAATCCTCTTTTTGAAGTGGGTGTTGAGGAAACTTATGATAATCCTCTTTTTGTGATGGAAGAAGAACCAGAACATGGTTTTTGCACTCTTCTCAATCCATTCCTTGGGTTGAGTGATGCTAGTCTTTTTTGGGAATTGGATTTGAAGTCATCTTATGTTTCGTGTTCCAGTGTTGTTGAAGCTTTCATGGATTGGTTTCTGAGGTTCATCAGAGGGAATGCCTATTTTAGGAGTATGCACTTGGTTTTGACCAGCACTTGGGGTTGTGTTGAATTCTATTTTCAATGTGTTGAAAATCACTTTCGGTTGGGTATCCATGCTTGGGATTCTCAACTTGGGTTGATGGAGTTTATGGCTTGTGGAAAAAGGAATTTTTGGTGGGTTAGTGATCAAATTTTCAGACTTTTTGGTGTTGTCCCCTTCTTTACCAGCCACTTGATGGTTCCCTTTGTTCATCAACAAATGGATTGGAGAGAGATTTTGAGTATGGATTGAAGAGATGAACGATTGGTTGCTCTTGGGAGTGATCCTCGGCTAAGACAAGGGCAAATTTTGAGACACAAGTTTGCTGATTGGAGGCAGACCAGCCACCTTACTTGTGTAGTTACTCTCATTTGGGAGAGTTTGTCCATCACTACTGGTCAAAGAAGTGGTAGTTTTCAGATGGAAATGGCTCTAGTGTGTTTTCCAGCCACTTTGGAGGTTTGTGATGTAAACTTTGATAGTTTACTTTCCTTATTGGTTCAGGACAGCGAGCAACCCCATGCCTTGATTCATCATTTTGAGACTCATAGGGTTGGAATTATGGGAGTTTTCTGTAGTCCTCATGGTAGTATCAATATAATTCAGATGAGGCATAGTAGCTCCATGAGGAGACATGAATATGAGTTTGTTGAGCTCTTGCAAAGGATTGCTTTCCTCTTTGCAAGAAGACTCGAATATGTCACATTTGCAGTCATGGCTCAGTTTGTTACCATATGGAGGTATGCTGAGGAGTTTGATTTTGAGTTGAGTAGCCCATCTTTCTTCTTGCCTAGGATGGTGATAGACAGTGGTATGGTTGATATTGTTGACTCTAGGCATCTTGGACATGAGACGTTGCATGATATTGATCTCAATTCTTTAAGATTTTTCAGTTTGAGAATCATAGATGGTAATATTTTGGAGTTACAAGGGAGGTTAGTGCAGCATTGGCATGATGTTTTCATTGATGTGATCAGAGTGGTGCAGTAGTGGCATGGTGGGTCCTTCCTAAGATGGGTTTGGGAACCTGGGATCATACTTGTTTTGGTATGGATCAGTCTTAACTTTTCGGGAGTTATGATGGTATTGCTTGAGGACAAGCAATTTTGGGAAGTGCGGACTGTAATGTCCCCGTTTTTGGCACTTAACTTTTCAATGATTGGTAGCCTATTCCCAGTGTGCTGTCGGCTGGTCAGTGGCAGAATTAGGGTTTCCGGCTGTTTGATAGGTTCTCTTGAAGATTCAGGGTTTTGCTTGTTGGAGTTTGGTTGTTTGGATTCTGGATTCCTTCTGGGTTTTCAGAGAGCTTCGCAGAGGTATGACTTGCTGTAATGTCCCTTACCTTGCCTTGCTCTTTTATTTGCTTGGTTTCCCTAGAATTCGATTGTTGATTAGGTTTAGGGTTTCTTCTTTCCAAAAGGAATGTGTTTCTCTAATGAAATAATCCTAGATTGAAATCTGCATTCACCAATTTAATAACATTTCCACATACACATATATATGTTAGCAATAATATCTAGATATCCAAAATATATTCATAAACGTAAATCAATTAATGAAGACATAAGAGGAGTGCCATAGGTGGATCCGCCCTGAAGCCCTCATGTAAACTCAAGAGGTTGTCCATCACAATCCTTCTTGCCTAGGGGCTTAGTACCTGCATACTCCACTCATGGCAACACCTCGGAAGACACTCGTCCTATCAGGGGAGAGGAACCATAGAGTCCAAGTGGCCTAAGGCCTACCACCTTCTCTTGCCCAATCCCATATCTCGGGCCTAAGGGGCAGAGACCTAGGTGGAACCCCCATCTTTCTATAACCCAATCCCTAGTCCCTGCAAAGCCCAATCCCAAGGGCCTAAGGGGCTGCAAAGCCCAATCCCTTGTCTAGGGCCTAAGGGGCTGAAAGTGGGGTTTTTAGACAATCCACTTCACCCATGTTCCATCCATCCTAATAGGTTTACAAGCACATAGCAGACAATCTTTAAACAATCAGATATATTTTCCTTCATCCAAGATTTATTTCATGCCTATAATCAAATATATTTTCATTTACCAATGGTTCTTTAAGTTCATCATTTCCTATGATAATTCTCATTATGCTAAGATTAAAGGAGGTCATTATATCAATAATCAAATTAACAATATCTAGTTCTTATATTTAGAATATGCTAAATATTATTGCTAAGTGAATACATCACCTGAACTGTTGTGTCTTCCCATGATTCTTAATTCCTTAGTCGCCTTCCTTCAATCTTACATTTGATTGATCATAAATATTAATCTATCCATTTTTATATTATGATCGTAATTACTTATAAGGCTCAATAATTGCTGCAAGCATCATTATTACAATGATCGTGTACAAATATATAATTATTTCTAATTAATTTTAATCTTCCAATAATCACTTACTCTATATATATATATATATATATATATATATATATATATATATAAAACTTACTTCCCCAAATATATTCTTGACAATAACACTTAATCAAATAAATCTCCCATAGTTTATTTCATTTCCAATCTGCTGCTTTATGCAGATTTCTAATTGATTCCTTTTTTTATTTCTGATTCTTACATTCAATGTCTTTTTATATCTATGTTAAAGGATACATCTTTTCAAGAGTGATGTCCTTATGAAAAGACACAAACATTTATTTAAACCTTCATTATTATTTTTAAACCACTTTTATTTATTTATTTATTTTATTTTTTCAAACTGCTGTTTTTATAATTAATCCTTTTTTTTTTCACTAATAATCGCTGCATTACATCTTCAATATATAAATATTATTTCTTAATATTTATTCTTAAACTAGTGGTTTTATATGTATTATAATATTTATGACTATAATTATAATAATATTTTATTAATATTATTTTGTAATATTTTTTTCTTGTGAAATCTCTATTATTATGATATTTATAATGTACTAATATTAATTGTCTCGTTTATTATAATAAATGTATTATAATTATAATATTCTTGATAATAATATTTAGATTGCCATTACATTTTTGATATTTATTTATCTAGTTATTTATATTTCACACTAAAATGTGTTTTGTGATTATGATTTATTTATTGATTTGCATTTTCATGTGTTACAATTTTGGGACATGACAGTCCACCCCGCCCAAGATTGCTTGCCCTCAAGCAATCATAATCTAAGATGTGTAATTTAAGGCGTTGCTCCTTGCGGTGAATGATGTTAGCTTTGGTAGGAGTTTGAAGTTCTAACCCACATGATGGTTATTGAAGTAAGTGTATTACTAATTTTCTTAAGTGCTACTATTTCTCCATAACTCTCAACCCCATGAGTTAGATTTTGTGAGTCAATATAAAAACTATTTGAATTAGACATTAAAGCAGATAACCAAGTAGCTCAATCAAGTAGGCAAGTAACTCAAGCAGGAAAACAAGTAGCTCAAGCAAGCAAACAAGTAGCTCAAGAAAGCAACCAGCTGAAGCACATAGGAAAGTAGCCCAAGTAATCAAGCAACTAGCTCAAGCACACCGGAAAATAGCTCAAGCAGGAAAACAAGTAGCTCAAGCAAGCAAGCAACTAGATCAATCACATAGGCAAGTGGCTCAAGCAAGCAAGCAACCAGCTTAAGTAGACAAGTAGGTAGCTCAAGCATGCAAGCAACTAGCTCAAGCATGCAAGCAACTAGCTCAAGTAGACAAGCAGATAGCTCAAGCACACCAGCAACTAGCTCAAGTAGACTAGCAAGTAGCTCAAGCACATAAGCAAGTAGCTCAAGCATACGAGCAACCAGCTCAAGCAAGTAGGCAACTAGCTCAAGTAGGCAAGCAAGTAGCTCAAGCATACAAGCAACTAGCTCAAGCAATTAGGCAACTAGCTCAAGTAGGCAAGCAAGTAGCTTAAACATGCAAGCAAGTAGCTCAAGCAAGCACAGGATGGCAGGAAAGATGCTCTGATACCACTATAATGTCCCTTACCTTGCCTTGCTCTTGTATTTGCTTGGTTTCCCTAGAATTTGATTGTTGATTAGGTTTAGGGTTTCTTCTTTCCAAAAGGAATGTGTTTCTCTAATGAAATAATCCTAGATTGAAATCTGCATTCACCAATTTAATAACATTTCCACATACACATATATATGTTAGCAATAATATCTAGATATCCAAAATATATTCATAAACGTAAATCAATTAATGAAGACATAAGAGGAGTGCCATAGGTGGATCCGCCCTGAAGCCCTCATGTAAACTCAAGAGGTTGTCCATCACAATCCTTCTTGCCTAGGGGCTTAGTACCTGCATACTCCACTCATGGCAACACCTCAGAAGACACTCGTCCTATCAGGGGAGAGGAACCATAGAGTCCAAGTGGCCTAAGGCCTACCACCTTCTCTTGCCCAATCCCATATCTCGGGCCTAAGGGGCATAGACCTAGGTGGAACCCCCATCTTTCTATAACCCAATCCCTAGTCAAGGGCCTAAGGGGCTGCAAAGCCCAATCCCTTGTCTAGGGCCTAAGGGGCTGAAAGTGGGGTTTCTAGACAATCCACTTCACCCATGTTCCATCCATCCTAATAGGTTTACAAGCACATAGCAGACAATCTTTAAACAATCAGATATATTTTCCTTCATCCAAGATTTATTTCATGCCTATAATCAAATATATTTTCATTTACCAATGGTCCTTTAAGTTCATCATTTCCTATGATAATTCTCATTATGCTAAGATTAAAGGAGGTCATTATATCAATAATCAAATTAACAATATCTAGTTCTTATATTTAGAATATGCTAAATATTATTGCTAAGTGAATACATCACCTGAACTGTTGTGTCTTCCCATGATTCTTAATTCCTTAGTCGCCTTCCTTCAATCTTACATTTGATTGATCATAAACTATGCTCCATGGGGTTTCAGGGACGGGGAGTACCCGGTATGCCGGGACGAGTTTTCGGTACGGGGGTACTTTTGGGTCATTTTTTAGGGGACGGCAGGGGACGGCTGACAAAAAAATAGGGAAATTTTTAAAAATATAGAGAAATTTCAAATGTTCATAGCATAACATTGATAAAGCATTCATTCTAGACATTGTATAAGCTTAATACATATCATTAGACTTGAATTGAGATTTCACATGAGAATTGGCGAACAAATTAACAAAGTTCAAATGCTTTTCATTATAAATGTGCATACATATCATATAAAAGTCTGATAATTATAACCAAAATGCCCAAAGGCTCCAAGTCTCAACTATGAAATGACATGATAAACATAAAACTAAGAAAATATATCGCTGTCCAAGGTCCCTAATCAGCAAAAGGTAGGTCTAAATCAGCATTGCCCTCGCCATCAGAGCTCGAGTCTAAGTCAGTGTCAGTGTCCATGCCAATAGAAGGATCTGCCTCAACCAATGGAACCCCAACTAATCCCTCATGTGTATCCTCGTCCTCAATCTGCATAGCATCTTCGGGATTAACATCCCAACGTAAGGCTGGAGTCTGACGATACTCACTAGACCGGCGATCCTGTAGCCGCAAAGCACTGTGTACTGCCACCAACTTTTCCGATCGTTTAGAGGTAAGGCAGTTCCTCTTGACCGATTGGATAAAGCTATATGTGGACCAATTCCTCTCTGCAGCAGAGGAACTGGCAACCTGTGAAAGAAGGCGAACGGCAAGTAATCTCAACTCTGGTGCATCCTTCCCATGCCACGTCCACCATCCAATAGGGTCGGTTTGAGCCAATGTAGCTCTATCCGACCTCGCCTCTGGTTTGCTGAAGGTTGGACCACGAAGATTGACAAATGCAAGCCACTGTGTGCGAAGTATGGTAGATTCCTCTGAATTATACATTTTTGTAAGGGCCTTCATGAAGCCTTCTTTCACCTCTTCATCACAAGATGGAGCCACTCTCCCAGGCCTCGATGCATACCATTTCAGATTGAGAGCATAGGCTGCCATATGAAGCGGGGTGTTCATGATGTCCCACCGTCGCGTCACAATGGGCCTAAGATGCTCCTCATAAAATGTCAAAGAAGGGTCCTTGCTATAAATTGCTTGCTTGGCCTGTCCAAGCATACTATCAAAGGTCTCATAAATCTCTCCAAGGCTAGGAGAGTCAGTATCAGCAAATCTAATCACTTGCACAATAGGCTGGATGAAGGAGCATACATATCTGCAAGTGCAAACAAGTTACAAAAATTAAAATCAGCTAGCCTATAAATATTAAATAATACAATGAAAATAGCAATAATAAAATTAAGAAATAAATTAATAATTCAAATAAATAATAAAATCAGCAATGCCAATTTTCTTACCTCATTGTGGACCACCAGTCATCATCAAGGATTTTTTGTTTCACCCTTTTTCCCTCCGCTGTGCTTGACTCATGCCATCTACCCCACTCTGCATTGACCATCATTAATTGTAGAGCCTCTTGGACCTCAAGCATCCTCTCCAATAAAATGAAGTAGCTGGCATATCTAGTCTCCACGGGCTTGAGGAATTCCTTCCTCGAAAATGTTCTAAACAAAGCAAGTGAAGTCTGATGGTTGCAAATGAACATTTGCACCTCTCTAGCCTCTGCAACCACTGCCTTCACCCAATCTATCTTCCCAATGTCCTTCAAAGTATTGTTCAATGCATGCACGCAACAAGGGGTCCAAAAAATGTGCTTATAAGCACTCTCCACCATCAATCCAGCTAATTTACACACACGGGCTGAATCAGTCACTACCTGGCAATGGCATATCATCAAGTTGATATGAGATTAGTATAGAATCTAAGAACTTAGAATATAGATATCAAAAAATTTAAATAACTAATAAGAAAATCAAAATAAAAAATAAGAAAGAAAGAAAAATAGAAAATCATACCTGCACAACATTAGAGGCTCCAACCTCCTCTATAGCATCTCTCAAAATCTGAAATTGGAAGGTTGCATCCTTCCTTTTGCCTGAACAATCTATAGCTCTAAGAAAATAAGAGCCTGCTACACTAGTGACAATAAGATTGATGAGTGGCCGATGTTTGATATCGGTCCACCCATCCATGATTATGGAGCAGCCATCTGTCAACCATGTTTGTCTCATATCCTCCATCAAAACACTCACCTTGGAGTACTCTTTATCAAGAAGGGTGGTGCGTAGCTTAGTTTCTCCAAGTGGAACATATGAGGGACCAGCAACTACAATATCTTTGCACATTTGTTTAAAATATGGTGAACGTGAGACATGAAATGGTATGGCATTAGCATAAAAAAACTTGGCAATAGAAGAATCAGCCCCATCTTTTGCTGTAACATTAAACATATCAGCAACATTCATACTCCTTTTTTTTCCTCTAGTAGAATCCTCCCCCACATGAGAATGAGAAGTTGAAGCAACATCCACTGATGGTGTAGACATTCTCGAACTAGGCTGCAAACTCTCAATTGAAACCCCTTTTGATAATGCCTCCCCCTCCATATGCAATCTAGTTGCCTCAATTTTTTCTTGTTGGGTTATTTTTCTACACCCTTTCACCCCTTGACCACCAATCCACAAAAGATGGCAATAAACTCTCGTATAGCTGCCCCTATATTGTTTTTGGCACAAATGGCACTCCCATACTCTACTACCCCCCGAATTTTTTTGCTTGCCTTTATCAACTCTTGTTGCAAATTGTAGTAGAGGTTTTTTGGGGTTAAATGGGCCTCTTGCCCATTTTTTGAGGATTTCAGATGGACATTCAAAGGGGTTTGAACTTGCTGACCCTACACTCCTAGTCTCTGAAGACCCCGCAATGTTTGGAGTTGAACCACCTCTAGGCCTATTTCTAGTTCTTTGAGTTTGAGTTCTTTCCTCCATTTGGATTTCAATATCATGACTTTCACTATCACTGCTGCTGTTACTCATGGTTGTTTTCAAAAAATTTATGAAGTTCTTGATTTCAAAGAGCTGCAAATTCAAAACAAAAAAAAAACACCCTAAATGCCCTTCCTATGTGTTGAAAAACTTAAAAAAATCTTGCAAAAATTATAAACAAATAGCAAATACAAAACAAAGATGAGAAACATACCTCTAATATGTTGGCAATGATGCCCTAAGCTCCTCTTCAAACTGCTCTTCTCTCTTTCACTCAGCTGCTCTTCTTTTGCTCTCCTTCACTTCACATGGCAAGAAATAAGAATGAATTGTTTTTCACATTTTAGGCCACATAAAAGGTGAAACTTAGGTTAAGTGGCATGGGGCGCCCCTTGTGGGACCCCCCATACCTTTATTTTAATTTAAAAAACTTTATTTTTTAAAAACTAAGCGCTTTACTTGCTGCTGGGCCGTAGGGTACTGCTAGCCGTACCCGGTACGGACGAGGGACGGCTGGGCCGTGCTGGGTACTCCTAGCCGTACCCTAAGTCCCCTTTTTGGGCAAAAAGTCCCCGATTTCTGGCAAAACGTCCCCTAAAAGGTTCCGGTACTTGGTGTTCAAAAGGGGACTTCTAGGGTACGTTTCCTAGCCGTCCCCGCGTCCCCGTTTCGTACCCGGTACGAGAAACGGGCAAAAAGCATAGGGGACGCGTCCCCGTGGAGCACAGATCATAAATATTAATCTATCCATTTTTATATTATGATCGTAATTACTTATAAGGCTCAATAATTGCTGCAAGCATCATTATTACAATGATCGTGTATAAATATATAATTATTTCTAATTAATTTTAATCTTCCAATAATCACTTACTCTATATATATATATATATATATATATATATCACTTACTATATCTATATATATATATATATAAAACTTACTTCCCCAAATATATTCTTGACAATAACACTTAATCAAATAAATCTCCCATAGTTTATTTCATTTCCAATCTGCTGCTTTATGCAGATTTCTAATTGATTCCTTTTTTATTTCTGATTCTTACATTCAATGTCTTTTTATATCTATGTTAAAGGATACATCTTTTCAAGAGTGATGTCCTTATGAAAAGACACAAACATTTATTTAAACCTTCATTATTATTTTTAAACCACTTTTATTTATTTATTTATTTTATTTTTTCAAACTGCTGTTTTTATAATTAATCCTTTTTTTTTTCACTAATAATGCTGCATTACATCTTCAATATATAAATATTATTTCTTAATATTTATTCTTAAACTAGTGGTTTTATATGTATTATAATATTTATGACTATAATTATAATAATATTTTATTAATATTATTTTGTAATATTTTTTTTCTTGTGAAATCTCTATTATTATGATATTTATAATGTACTAATATTAATTGTCTCGTTTATTATAATAAATGTATTATAATTATAATATTCTTGATAATAATATTTAGATTGCCATTACATTTTTGATATTTATTTATCTAGTTATTTATATTTCACACTAAAATGTGTTTTGTGATTATGATTTATTTATTGATTTGCATTTTCATGTGTTACAATTTTGGGACATGATACTTGCAACTGCGTCGGGCAACTTTTTCGGACTTACTATTTTTAGTAAGTTATGACGGCTACAGCTTGGGGTCGGGGATTTTGGATTGCGGATTCTTTCTAGGTTTTCAGAAAGCTTCACAATGGTGTCGCATGCACTTTGATCTGAGCAACTTTCCAAATTTACTATTTTTAGTAAATTCTATTTTTAGCAGTGGTCAAATCAGCGTCAGCTCAGCAAGCTTTCCTTTCTTGGCAGTTCATTGGGTAATTCTGATTTTTGGCTTAAGGGGTTCATTTTGGAGAAATAAGTCATTTAAAGTTAATAATGTTTTATTTTATAAAATAACCCCTTGTCCTAGTAATATGACTTTAAGTTGTTTTAAAAAGGGGGACTTTGAGGGTGGTCATCTCATGGGGAATTATTTTGATATTTCTAAAGTCAAAAATACTTCTTGGAGAAAGGGACGCCATTTTATGAAGAGGGGATTTTTAATAAAGTCAAGATTGAACATTATGAAAGGGGGTGCCCAAACTGGAGGGAAAAGGAGTCAATTCAAATTTGAAATTAGGGTTTGTTTTCTAGAAGCTTCTGGAGGGCCTTCTCAAAGTTATAAAAGGGAGCCTTGGGACTTCATTTATCATCTTATTTTTCTATCATAATGTTATGCTGCTGAAATACTTTCAGAGTTACTTCAAGGGATGCATACCTCTTAGCCATTTCTCTTGGTTTCGTGCTTGAAAGATAGCACCTAGCTAAGGCTTCAGAGACTGCTTCTCATCCAGACAAGCAGACAGAGCATCAAGGTTGAAGATTTCAAAGATTTGGTCAGTTTTGCATTTGCTGGTTAGGGTTTGGCTGAAGTAGAAATCTGCTCATAAGTCTTTGCATGAATTTTTGTTGGTTCTGGGTACTTTACATATGGCTTCCTCATCCTAGGGCGTCCCTCTTTGGTGAGTTCCAGATTTTATTATTGAGTGTATGATTTTATCTTCTCAAAATCGCCCTTCTCCTTGGCCGTACCATTCTGGGCTGTCTTGGGAAGTGTGCCAAAAAATAATATCACAGTTTGTCAGTAGTTTTTCAGTCAGGTTTTCATTGTCAGCATTCTAGCTCTCGTTTGCATCTAGTTTCAAGTGATTTGGTTGGGTTTTGAGTGAGTTATGAGCTTTTTAGTGGATTACTGTGTTGCTAGTTGATGTTTCCAGATTTGCTGATTTTATATCAGACTTCCAGAAGTTCGGTTCATGTGTTGTTTTCTCAATATTGTGAAGTCAAATAAGTCGGAACAGCATTCTATCAGTTGTCGCTTTGGTTTAACAGTTTGTAACACTTTGTAATCTGCAGATTGTGCATTGTAAGGCTGTTAATAGTAGTACTATTTCAGTCATTTTTATATTCTGCAATTACTTAGTTTTAGCAGCAGCAAACCTAATAATCTTTGGACGGTTTACCGCCAGAGATGGGTGAATGAACTACACACTTAAAGTTCTTGGATGGTATTCCGCCAAGAAGGGAATTAAAGCTTTGCACTTCTTACATTGTATTCGCTCAAGCTGAATAAGTGGTAGAGCTTTCTTTCAACATTGTATTTACTTTTTGTTACTCCACCAGATGGTCGCTACTTGCCCTACTTGGGTCGGAAAGCACATCTGTGGTGTGAGTCTTTCAGCATTGTATTTACTTTTGTTACTCCGCCAGATGGTTGCTACTTGCCCTACTTGGGTCGGAAAGCACATCTGTGGTGTTGAGTCTTTTCCTTTAATTGTTGGTTATGATTTGAGCTGACCTTGAACGGGTTCTTGTTGTACTGGATTGTTAATTGTAAAATTTAAAAAAATTGGTCCGGTTCTTTACAAAACACCTAGGCGCCCCTGGCTTGCAGAGGTACATTTTGATATTTTCATTTTCATTTTACCCTCCGTTTTACGTGCTCGCTAGATCAACAGTTACGACCATTCAATATGTCTTATCGACTAGTGAATGGATCCATCGCGGATCTGGACTGAATCTAGAGATATCACCCGGAGATAACTACTGCAAATACTAACATCCGACAGACTTTATTCTTGGGCTCCCCTAGCCTACATGGGGGCAATTTTTGTAATGTGACTATCGTCTTCGATGTTTATTGCCTCCCACATCTTCTGCCTCTTCCGTCTTTGTTGGTGTTTCGAAAATTTGATGGATTCGCTTGATGACTTGCTGAAAAGCTGATAGAAATTTGAAGAAGATGATTGGCTTTACAAGCATTAACAACTACATTTAGGCCTTTAAATTCAAGGGCGCCCCTAGCCTATAGGGGCGCAATATGCTCCACACTTGGTGATTTTCTAATGATTTTCAACATTTCGCGCTTCACAAACACCATGTCACTTGCTGAGTTGATTGCATAGAAGAATCACCATTGTTGACGCAAATACATGACTGCATTTCACCATTTTTACGTATACGGACACTACAATGTTGCCTTGGACGTTGATTGCACAAGCATCTCCCACGCATCAAGGCGAAGTGTTTCCAGACTTGGAATATTTTTTTCATTTTTCACCATTTGAAAATCCCCTCTGCTACGAAGCATCTTTTTCAGTATCTTTCGCCACAAAATCTTTTGTGATGAGTTTGAGGCTTATATTTTGACACCTGGTACTGGCCAACTGCCATTGACAACCTTGAAGGTTCTAACTTTTCTCCTGAAAAAGTGAAAACCCACTAGAGCTAAACTAACTTTTTCTTGTTTCTGACTTCACCAACGTGGTCGTGAAGTGAAATAAGCCAACCAAAATTATTTTCAGACAATTCTAGCAAGATCCTATTTTTTAGGGTTTTTCCTAAAAATAGAGGTCCGAAAACCCTAATTTTCAAATTTTTCAATTTTTGCCAGTATCTTCTAGACATTAAACCCACAAAATCTCATGCTTGGTTTGACCTAAAACTAACTTTTGACGACAATTTTACAGGATTTAGATCATTTTAATCAAAATGCCTTATTGAAGCAAAATTTTTATTTGGGTACAACAACTATCAAATTAAAAGAGTTTGAAAAGTCACTTATAAGGAGCTAAAAGGATTATTATTTAAAAAGTTATTTTTAAATATAACTTTTGAAAAGTTCCACAGGTGGTTATAAAAGGAGGTTGAGAAGACTCAGTTCATTCATTCTTAGCGTTTGATATTTTTAGTGAAACCCCAGTTGTGAATTTGGCAGATTTCTACTTGACAAAAACCCTAAAATGAATATTGGTTTTGGGAGTGAAAGATCTTTCCTAGCCAATGCAGGGTGATTCATTCAAGGTCATAGGTTGTGCTAAAAGGATAAAGTTTGAAGATTTGTGGGAATTAAGCAATATCTTACCAGATTTGTAGAAGTTCTGGCAACATTTTGGTGACTGGTTTCATGTCTTTCTACCTTGATATGAGGTGCAATCATCCATGAAAAAAGTTGGTGAATGTGGGAAGATGGCACTAGGGTTCTAGGAAGATTCTTGGAGCTGTTTCCTCAAACTGATAAGGCAGGTCGGTAGCAAAAAATTCTAATTATTTGTATCACCAAAATAGTATAACAGCAGTTCATATTTGTTGTGAAGACTTTGTGACATCTATACATGGCCAGTATTTGGATTGTTTACACTCCAGTTTAATAGCTGAACATTAAAGTTGGTGTTAACTTGTTCCCAGCTGTTAATATCAGATTTAGAGCAATTTCAGTTGATCACAATTCTTGTTTGGGTGTTGTTATAAATTTCATTTATCAAATATTATCTTGTATGCAAGTTCTATACCATCAGTGCTTGCAATTTGAACATATGAGTCAAATATTCAAGACCACATCAATTATAAAATACAATGATTTTGCAATTTCAAACAATGTTCAGTTTCCTACCAACTATTTGACAAAATGCCTGTGAGCCAAAAAAATGATTTGAATATTTAAATCAGACTTCAGCTCAGTCATCTTTATTCAAGCAAGCCGACAATCTTGTTAGCAGCAATTTGAAGCATTCCAGGTCAGAACAATAACCCACTCTACTATATATGAATTCCTGATTTTGTATCAGAAATTGAGTTGCATCAGTGTTAGGAACTATGTGTAAATTTATCCAAAAATTAATGAGATCAGCCTTTCCATGTTATTCTTGAAATCTGAGTGATCATTCAAGTGTGAAATGGATGCATGGAAACTATTTGTCATAATGCCTATGAGATTAATTGGTAGTTACAGCTTTTCATAATTAGTAAATTCGTAAATTCTAATGTTCCACCATGTGTTTGACGAAATGTTTGTGAGTTGAAAATGAAAACAAGTACAAGTTTGTTGAAATTCCTTGGTAGAGACATTACAACAATCTTATTGCAAATCATTGCAATTCAAGGGTCTCACCTCCATGGTTCAACTTCCACCACCACACCTTTCAATGCAACACAAAATGGAACAAATGTGCACTAGAGCTACTCTTCAAATTAAAAGGGGAAGCTCCCTATAAATAAAAACTAACCTAATTTGCACAATATACACTTGCTATTTATAATCTTTACAATGTTTTATGGTTCTATAATGTCCCCATTTCCGATGTCCTCTTTCGGATTAGTCTAATTCTGATACACTTACTATTTTTAGTAAGTGCTATTTTTACAGAGGGTCTGGTACTGGGCTTCAGTCTTCAGTGAGTCCTTTGAGCATCTCAGTTTCTCTCCGGCTTGAGTTTTGGGTACTACTTACTATTTTTAGTACTTTCTAAAAATAGTAAGTCAATTTTGGGTAAGCTGGTCCTGGTTAGGATTCACTCAGCAGCATATTCTCAGTTGAGGCTTCAAGTTCTAAGGTTGAAATATTTTAATATTTTTTTTTCCCTTCGAAAATGGATTAATATAAAGTTGCTTTATAACTTTAAGTTGAGGGGAAAAAGAGGGACATAAAAAGTACCATGGCATCTAAGTCAATAGCTTTAAGTTGTTTTAAAGAGCATCAAAAATGCTTTTTAAGGCTAAATAGGAGATGGAAGCCCAAGGCAAGGAATGAAGTAAAAATTAAAATAAAAGCAAATGTTTGAGCTCAAAATTAAATTAAAACAAAAGCTAATATCAAAAGGGCATTGGTTTATGGGGGGTTTAGGGCTTTAGCAATGCTGGTCGCCCTAATTTGTGAATAGGCTTTATATTCTCATTTGGAGACTTCATTTGGGATGGATGAATTTGGTTGCATAAGGAGATGCTGCTGGTTTTTCACTAGGAGGTCTGGAAATCAAAGTTGAGGACGAAAACCCTTGACTTCATAGATTGGTTTCGGCAGTGCAAGACTTGCCCTAGCTAGTAGAAGGGTGGTTTCATTCATAAATCATATTTAGGCTTCAAGTTGCAGATTACAGACTTGAGAATGAAGATATTTCGTTTCTTTTGAGGTGATTCAGTTTGGGTTCGGCTTGAGTTTGCATCCTTTCGATTTGGCGTGGATTTCTAGGAGATTTTGGTGTGTTTCTATCATTTTTTGGGCACTTTCAGTTTTGGACCTGAATCTGGAGTTTTGTTCATAACTTCAAAATGGATTGAGAGTTCCTTGTGGGTATTGATTCAAAAGATTGCTCTTATTATGGCAACTCCATCAAGCATAAGTTTGTAATTTTTGAAGAAGACTTGGAATTTATTGGCTAGGTCAACCCTATGGCTAGGAGCGCCCCATCCGGGTGAGTACTTATTTCTGGTCGGGCTTTTCTAAGAGTGTGTTTTCAGACCCTGTAGCAGCCGTTGAAGGAGTCTTTGCCCCTGCTTGCATAGTTTTGAAGAACTCATTCTTGGGAGTCTTGGACGTGGTCAAGAAGATATTAAATCTGCAGTTAAGGAGCTTGTAACAGGTCTGAAAGTAATGTTCTGAGATTATATATGGCTCTTAAAAAGACATCTATACTGCTGTTTGGTGCTTCTTCCCAGGTCTGAATGCTATTTTCTGAGAATGCTATTTTTAACTCAAGGACTGTTATATTTCTGTTATTGAAATCAGATTATAGAAAGCTTTGAATAAGATCCGAGCTTGTGTGTTTCCCTTCTATTTTATGTTCTTGCAATATATTCTTCTTGCAATGTCAAAAAACATGAATGCCACATGAAAACCAATGCATTAAACAATCTCAAACAAACCAATCTGCAAATCAGAAAACTCCAAGAGCAAACAAGAAAGAAAACAGAAAAAATATTTGGGGTCTTATATTACAGGTTCAAATTATTCTGAATAAAATTAAATGTGTATCTTTTTGGATTCATCTAAGATAAAAGGCTGACATGCTCTTCAACTTAAGTCAAAAGATGTTTATTCATTTTTATTGAAAATAAATCCTAAAACTACATGCTTACATTGTTCAGTTAAGAGCAGAGACTAACCAATGCAAATACATAGGATTGAATAGGTTTAAACACATACGCTAAACTTTATAAGTTAAACATAATAATTGCATTCAAATCTACATGAGAATAACCTACACCTACTAGTTTGTAACGACCCAATTCTGCGTAAATTAAAAACTTTCTAATTCTCACTTAAAACATGTAAAAGTAACATATAACAAAGATAATACAATAAAATTTCTTCCTTTCTTTATTGATAAACACGTACAAGTTACAATATGTTTCCTCATGAATTTCATTTTTATTGCAAATATAAATCAGAGTTAAAAAGTAATACAGTTACATACATAGCTCGTAAGCTTTTGCACAAATAGAAGTAAGAAGGTTCAGGAGTCCGTCCTTTCAAATCTTGGTACATCGGCCGCTTTTCTGTGGAGGAGAAACATCACTCGGGCTCTTTTCCGCCAACCACGGACTTATAATGCGGTCCCCCGCACGATCATTTTGCAATGAACAGCCCTCCCTTCGAAGAAGAGATTGGTAGGGTATCCTTTAACGATTACCAACTGAGCATAGTGTTGTGTCCTACTCAACTAGAACCTTGCTATTTCACAATCTCGATCTAGTACTCAGATCACAATGAACTGACAGTGTAGTCTCAACTATCTCACATCTAAGTGGATATCGTACCTTTCACTACTTTGGCCAAAGTATTCTCATTCAGTACTTCAAATGAAGGTCATCTATCATAAACACTACTCAGGGCCGATTTGACTTAAGGCTTCCTTACTCTACGCATAGGTTTGTCCTTCAATGGGTGAATCCGTCAACCCAGACATCCTACAATCATACGAACCTACTAGAAATGAAAACAGTATTCAAGTGTCTTGTATCAATCCTCCTAACTAGGAATTCTTTATCCTAGGAGTACTTAACTTGTCTCTGTTATCCTAATAACTTTAAGCTAAAAGACTTCACTTGATTCTGCCATCATTTCGATCCTAGTAGATAAATAATACGTCTACGTATTCTCCATATATAGAGATCATACACAACATGCAATAACCATTCAAAATGCATTATAAATCCTCTCCTATCTATTTCACATGATTTCCCTTTTATTCATAATAAATAAACACTTCCCTTAAATTCTTTCACATGAAACCCCTTACTTAAATTCACTTTTAAGCATAACTTATAAACATACCCTTTGAAAATGCATCCAAGAATTTTACTTTCCAAACTTTGCACACATAGCAAATAGAAAACGCTTCAATCAGATTAAAATCATAAATAGTAAAGGTTTCATGCCTGGTTGTAAACTTCCTCTCCTATTCGTTGTTCCAGTCCTCCTCCTAATAAAGCCTTCAGTTTTGAATGATTTTACGCTCAGCAGACTTCTCAAATGTCACAGGAAATGTAAATACTCACAGGAAATGTAAATGCTCAGAAATTAGGAACTCTCAGCTTAATTTGGGATTTTCCCAGTTAAAGGCAATTGCTGGTAAATTTCACTATATTTTTCTACTCAGCAAAACAAAAATAGAAACCAAATAATGAAATGGATATGAGGATCTGATGAAACTACTAAACTCGGATTGCTCAAGTCATGAAACATTGAATGGCTGGGCGTCCATTTATAGGGCCGAAATGCAACGATTTCCACTTATGGAGGCATGCGGATTGACAACAAGTGCCCAGAATTAGTCAAAATGATACTTGGCGGATTCTTAAACCCTAAGTAATTAAAAATGGAGGTGATTCGACCTCATTGAGCCAGCAAATCATGAATAATTCAACTCAAAAATGTAAAACGCCACATACAGGTACACGTCTTTTTCCAGTCATATGAAATCAAATGATTTACCTGCTGCGTTTTAGGTCAAGGTTCCTATACTTCCCACGTTGCCATTACTTATGGTTTGAAGAACAGCAATGGACACTTCTCCTCCAGACCAGGTCTATGCCGTGCTCATGGCCGCGTGCTTTCACAGGCGTGTTTTTATTTCATACGCCATTTCATTTTCACGGGTATGAACTTCTCAAAAATGTATTTTTCTCTTTTCCAAATGTTCACCAATAATTATTTCGACTTTACACTATATGAAGTATTTAATATTTCAAATATTTATTTCTCTTAATATTTCGATTTCCCATAGTTCAAAATATTTAATATTGATTTCAAAATCAAATATTTCCTTTTTAAAATCTTTAAATGTAATAATATATAGTAAAAATCGTTTTATAAATTTACCAAGGTATTTTAAAATTCAATTTCCAAAATTACTCAAGGTAATATAAAATTGACTTCCTAAATCATTTTAGGCAATAATATTAAATTCAAATATTCTTATATATTTAATATATATTTATATATTTTTATTATAGATTTATTTACTCTGTAATATATGAATATATTACTATTTAAATATATTTACATATATTTAAGTAAAACTATAATATAAAATATATACGTATATATTAAAATATATAAACATTTACATATTTAAATATTTACACTTATACGTATTAATTGTTACATATGTATATTGTGAGCCAGTCAGCATACTTTCAATATACATGCATACGTATTCGTGTAAATATGATTATATGTAAATTCTAATCAAATATTACTATTAACATCCTTATTCTTAGGCTATAGGTAACGTGGGTATATATATATATATATATATATATATATATATATGTATATCACTGTACGCAGTGTACACGTAAATGTATGTATACCATGTCAACACGTACGTATGGGCATATCCATCTGCCAAACATACGTATGTATTGACATGTATATACATACTTACTTGACCTATTAACATATATCCATTCATGTTTTCCATATCATGGTCAAAGCACAGTAAGTCAGACAAATGAGTAATCATCACTTTTCAAAGCATAAAGAAGTAAACATAACTCCTAAAGCCTGAGGATGACTTATCTAGACCAACAAAACTGACTTGGTTTCTCAGAACCTATACTGACGTGTGTGTATGCTCATTTGGTACTCGTTATTGCTTACCAGACCAAGTTCCTCCCCGAGTGATATTTCTCCTCTGCCTGGAGGATTGGTCCTCTTTCCTGCACACCGTGACACAACAACGGGAGTCATATGCTCAAAACGAAGCAGAATACATGAAACATTTCAAAAGTTAGATTCTTCATAAATCAATAACCTTCTATTCTCCTTTATGCAGTATTTCACCAAGAATAATATCAAATGAAACATCATTCATATTGAAAACAAGGTACAAGCATCATTAATTCACCTCTAGAATTCACATTTACTCTATCTAGTGATGGTAAATTGTAACGTCACAATTTGGGATGTAACATAGTTACTACATTATGTTATCAATCGGAAACCCTCATTTATCTATCTTTGGTGTGTTTGGAAGTCTTATCTTCTACACATCATTATGTTAGTTCTTCTTACTAACCCCAGAGTATATCAATTTGAACACTTGAAGACTAACCCAACACATTAAAGAGTCCAAGCATGCCTTGGTGACAAGCCAATGTATTGGTATATTGAAATCTTTCAGCACTTGCCAAAACAAAGGACGGTCACTAAACAATGGATAGGCACGTAAAGGAGATTGCAAGCATCCCTCAACAAAGAAGCAAAAGACTTTCAAATTTTTCCAAAATGTATTGCTAGGCACCAAAAATCTCAATTTTTTTCCACAATGTAATGGCACACACCAAAAATCTTAAGCGCATCAATACAAAAGGTCAATGTGATTTGTCATAAGTAAAGGAAAGCAGCTAGTTAGTGATGTGCACCTTAACAAAGGGCGTAATTTTCTAAAAATGACAACCATGAGTATTGGTGCATAATGAAAAGACAAAGATGTTCCATTACAAAGGAATCTAGAGGCACATGTGCAAACTCAAGGATGCCGCTTGACAAGGGTGTATAAAAGATGGACATAACAAAGGAGCAATTAGATTTCAAAAAAATTAATCACAAGTAATGACACACACCTAAACTAAGTAGGAGGGAGATGTCATTTTGTAGAGGATGCTAATAATGCTAATTTTGAAAGAATACCACAAATACAATAAAATTCCAAACTAAAAATTACGCCAACATGAAGAGGGGATTGTTTCAATTTTCAAATGCATGTTAAATGGATGGCATGTGCAAAGTAAAGCAATTTTTTGGAAAAAAAAACGCCTATTTTTATTGGCACACACCTCTTAACAAAGAGACACCAATACAAAGGATGTCACTAGGAGACTTAACATATGAAAAGAAAAACCAGCACAGGTCTTGAGTATGGGGCACGTGCCTGATAACTAGCGCACACCACTACAAAGTGATTTTTAGGAACTTCAAGACCAAAATGTCTATAGGAGTTAAGGTGTGTGCCAAAAAAGCAATGATCATGACATGAATTTTTTGCTATTGGTTTGCTTAGATGCATCAAAAAAAAAGGAAGATTCACTAGCATGCAATGAACAAATTAGATGCAGTCACAAAGGAGTCAAATCTTGAGAAAATTGCCTCCAATGCATTGGTGTGCGCCTATAGTCTAGTGTGCACCAATACAAAGCAACTTGGTTTAGACAAATTTTCCCTCCGATGTATAGGCATGCACCAATACAAAGGAGGTGATTTTTCTCAAAAATTTCGTGTTAATGCCAATACAAAGTAGGTGCATGCTTGCCAACAAGGATGCCCTTTTACAAAGGGATGAATGAGTAAATTTTCAAGGTTTTTTAGAGGGCTAACCATGATCAAAGGAAAAGCTACAAAATCATCAATGTCATCTAGAGTGGCTTGATGAAAAATCTATTTTTAGCTCATGCTATTTTTAGTCGTCACCATTTTCAAAGAGAAGAGCATATTCAAGGATTTATTATTTTTAGTCAAAGCTATTTATAGCCCATGCTATTTTTAGAAATCAATATTTTTAGACAAGGAGCTCAAGCTATTTCTAGCATGCATTATTTTTAGCACAAGGAACCCATGCTATTTTTAGTGTTTGCTATTTATAGCTCAAAGTTAGCTATTTTTAGATAATCCACCTCATCATGCAAGAGACAAGATTTTAAGGGATAATTATAATATTTTGATCATCAATTCAATTAACAATCGCACAATTGTAATTTTAGAATTAGTAGATGAGATAATTGTTATAAACCTTGCACATCATGTGAGCAATAGTAGTTAGGGTAGAAATGCAATTAGTTTGATTTATTTATTTTCATGCAATTGTTTGCAAAAAGTATAAATGTCTTTTTGCACTTAGTTTCATCAATCCATGGTAATTCTCATGCTTGTATATTGTTGGAGATACTATTCATCAAGTATCTACTATTATTGTGATTTTGTAATTTACTCAATCATATTTATTATGCTTATCTTGCTTATGAATGTTTACTGAGATGTTTCATTATGTGTGCTAAAAATCAAATTGCTTCAATGAATTTGCAAGATCTGTATTTTATGTGAGCTTGAAGGTTTAGCTTTTGGTTTTGTACCTAGTCCTACATTTAATTTGACCATAGCATTCATGTTTATGTGTTAATGTATCCAATCTACGTGTACTTTCCCTACTCATTCTTTCTTTTTAATTGAATGGTGTAAGCATCTAGCTGTAGAAATTGCTTTTATTCAAAAAAAATAAAATCCTTTACAAAGTTTTGAAAGAGAATCTTAGTCTTTTATCCTAGGAAAAACCAAAAAACATATGCATCAACATTTTATTCAACATAAACATGAACCACCCCAAAAATCATTGTTAAAATTGTAAATTTAAGTACAAACTGTTCAATTTTAGGTTAGTTTTTACTTTACAAGGAGCTTCCCCTTCTAATTCAAAGAATGATTTTATCACATTAAAAAGCTAACACAATACAAATCTTTTAGTAATTGTTATCTAACTTATAAAAGCATGATAACACATAAGACTAAACACTTTAATAGTAATGTAGAAGCAAAATAGATGTATTAAATTCTATTGAATCAAATTCTAGATTAACAATAACGAACTCTAAGTGAACAATAATTTTAGTAATAAGAAAGCATGCTAATTACCATTAACTATCTAAGTGCAAATGGCACTTGTTAATAAAGTTTTACAAGACATTCAATGAAAATAAATAAAAGAAACTAATTACATTTAGCTCCAGCTACTAACTACTTGCATGAATGCAAGTTTTATTACAAAAGCCTATCCACTAAAATCAAATATGAACTCCAATGATCTCCAATTAAATTGTTGATTGACATTATTACAAACTCCCACTTAGAACCCGCACCTCTCATATGGCAAGAGACATACAAATAGATGATCTAATAATAGCTAACCCCAGGCTAAAAATAGTATGGGATATAAATAGCTCTAGCTAAAAATAGCAATTTAGAATATATTCATCTAATTGAAAATGGTGACAGCTAAAAATAGCACAACATATTTTTACTGTGAGCTAAAAATAGAATTCTAGGTAAGCGGTTTGGAGATTGCAATGAAGCTTTCAATTGTGTTGATCATGATGGATTCTTTGAAGACGCTCTAAAACCCTAACCTTCTCTAATGCCTTGGAATCTGATATCCCTTTTCTCCACAATTGGCTCACCAAATCTTCTAGGTTCAATTTCCTAGAGAGCTTAGCAACAAAATTCACCTTGCAATAGCCACAAGACTCCTAACAATTGCAACTCATAGATCTCTGATTTCTATAACTATAACTCAGATTACTTAATGTGTGGTTTTGCATGAACATTTTATAAGAAAAATACAAGTGGTAGTTGTAATTCAGTAACTTTCTGTCATTACTTCTTCTTGTATATAGCAAATGGCTGATTATACCATAGTAAATACTTTTGAGCTATTTCCATTTTCAAAATTGCAGCTAAAGATATGTGATCAAAGTTGATCTAAAACTTTGTTCAACTCATGAAATCAAAGCAGTAATCCAAATCAAGGAGTGTTTTCACTAATGGCTTTATCGTGGTCTTCAGCACATGGTCTAAACTTCAAACCCTAAGTACAAATGTTCTAGAGTACTTCTAGAAAACAATAGAACCAGGAATATGGTTCAATATAGAAGGCAAGTGGTTTCTCTTCGTGTAACAGTGAAGCTGTTGGCGTAACAACTAGCACCTCTGGAGTAAGAGTTGGTACGGACAGCTATGCACACTACGCAATGAGTGCTCTTCAAATTAGGAGGGGAAGCTCCCTCGTTGTGCTTGACAAAAGTACTTGCAAATGGAAATATACTAAACTAATTCCTGTCTTTTTGTTTCAGCTATAGAGGTACAAGGCTTTCTCGAAAACTATATACGTTGCAGCTGAGTTTTTCTGGTTTTGCAGATCTACTAACTACAACTAAACTTAATAACTTAAATTCTATCCAATTTCCTCAAGAAAACAGAGCATGAGAAAACGGAGCAAGGTTTTGACTATCAGACGATAAACTAGTTCAGATTCTCTACTTGAAGGCAAGGTGGCGCAACTATTATCCCAATCTGAATAAGTTTATTAGGCACAAAACAGATTTAAGAATTTACCATGACAATCTTATGAAACCCTATGTGGCATAACACTTGATTATAATAGTAAAGACTTCACAAAACAGATTTATCATCACAATCTTATGAAACCCTATGTGGCATAACACTTGATCATAACGGTAAAAGTTCACAAAACAGATTTATCATCACAATTGCATGAAACCCTATGTGGCATAACAATTGATCGTAATGATAAAGATGCACAAAACAGATTTATCTAAACTATGGAAAGAATCCACCATCACAATTGCATGAAACCCTATGTGGCATAACAATTAATCGTAATAGCGAAGACGCATGAACAAATACCAAAAGAGCAATATTGAGGGCAAGGTAGGCGCATATATTTCTCTTTCAAGCAAAAGTTATTTACAAATGAGCAAAAGCTCTTATTTATATACATCAAGGTGTAGGGAACCCTAAAATCACCTTGAGTCATCTACAGTCTTGCAATGCATGCAAGATTCGCTGCCAAACCCTAATAAAGTAAACTATACAGTTAACTGGAAAACTACCATCAGTTAACCGAAACATCTAATCTAAAAATGGACTATTGTGCGAGCATGCACGTCCTTATTGAAAGCGAGTTAACTGGAAGACTACCATCAGTTAACGTAAAACCCTAAAATAAAACTCCAAGTGTGTAAAGCTGATCTCAGAATAGATATGCATGTGATGACAACATCGAGTTAACTTGAAAAGGGTAACGCCAAGTTTAACTCGTGTGTGTAATGTCTATCCTGAGAGGTGGGAACTGAAGTCTACTGGTCGTGATCTCGAGCAACCAATCCCTCAATGAGATTGTTAACTGTATCACTATCTGGAGCTATGAAACTCTGTCGAAGAATGCTATGTCGGTGCAGCATATCCTCACCAGCTGTGATCTGAGACTGAAGTTCGCCCCTACTCCTTGCTGCCTCATCAAATAATGCTGACATGACTGTAAGCTGAGTAATCTTACAGCCAACTGTCTCCCCACTGAAAATGGTATGAATGAGTGCCTGAAGCTCTAACTGAACATCAGTAAGCTCAACATAGGCACCACCCTCGATCTAATAACGGCACGGCAAGCGAGAAACTAAGGTTCTCACAGACCGGAGTGCACTAGTGACCTGCTCTCTACTCTCAGCCAACTCTGATGCCAAAGTGTCTTCTATCTTTACCTTGAAAACCAACTGTGTTTTCCAAGAGTAGATAGCCTCTCTATCCTCTGCATCTGTAATTGCATCATATGCCACACTCAGGTGAGCAATCATAATCTCATCCCTGGGTTTATTAATTGCCATATCTCGCTCCTCATCCTGGAGACGAATACGGAGCTCTCGTGCATTGTACCGCAACTGATATAATTCTGTGAGCATAGTATGGCCTCTAGCAACAAACTCCTCTTCCCATTCATCCAAACGCTTGCCATATGCAACTAAGTGATTAAGTTGACTTTGCTCTGCTGGAGGATCAAGCATCGGCGGGAGTGTGGTAATGACCTCTGGTCTATGTACAAGGCTAGAAATATACTGACGAAGCTGTCTGATTTCAGCCTTGAGGGCTGTCTTATCTTCTCCATCCTTCAATATTCTATCCCTGGCACTGTCTATAGCAACTTGTAGTAGATCAACCTGAGTCTGGCGTGTGCTACGACCAAGGTTAACTGTGATAACCTCGAAGTCCTGAGATTCCAACTCAGCCAAGCTCTTCCCCTGTGGAGGTACAGCAGTCTCGATGACAATCTCCATATCAGTGTTCCTCTCCACGTGAACCATATTCTTGACCCTCTTGTCTGGCACATCCTGATAAACCTCACCAAAATCGGAATGATTGAGAACATAGGATGGCTTCCTCCTCTTCCTTCCAAGTTGAGCTTTGATCCAAGATTGGTCTCGGCTAATGCTACTAGAAGGGTCTGTACTAGCAACAGGAGGTTGTGACGAGAGTGAACGTGTAGAGGCCTCACTGCGAGGTGGAGAGTCTAAATCCAATTCAATGTGAATTGGGACTGGTGACGGCTCTGAAACTGGTGTAGGAACTTGAGGCTGAACCTCAGGCACTGGCGGACTCTGAACTGGCCTCTGAACTGGCTCTGTGAGTGCAACAGTGGCAAGCGCCTTGCCCTTTGAATTGTTTGGCACTTGTACTTTCTTAGGAGGGTTACTCCTCTTCTTTTGTTTAGGTTTTGACGAAGAAGGTAGTGAAGGATTCACCACTATTGGCGGCTCTGCTCTGGGCACACTTACCCTCCTTGTCTTCTTGCTGTCGAGGTAAAGTATACTGTTCTGAATAACTCTACTTGACCTCTCTTTGACCGTTGCGTATTCCTTGGCGTACCAATCAACTACTGGCAACGGTTGTGTATCAACCTGCTCTCTGAAAAACTGAGGAAGAACTTCTCCCTCGTCATCTGATAAACCTCCCACATCTTCCGACAAGAAAACAGAAATCTGTGAGAGAGAGAAGCGCCGTAACTACGTCTGCGAACCTCAAAGTCATCTGAGCAATTTGCCCAGTAATCCTCCATATAAGGCTCATGATATATACCTCCAGCAAGGCGAGTTGTGTAATGACCTGAAAGATCATAGGCATGTGCTTCAACAAGATACTTAAGATGATATTTCTCAAGCTCTTGCCCTGCAATCTTGGCATCAATTGCCGACTTGCACCAATACATTCCAAACTGAAAAGGAAAGTTGAGAGATGGTCTGTGCCTGCGGCGTAGAAGACGATGAACATCATGCATCTATCTCAAGAACTCCTGAAAGATTGTCTTATCCGAAGGATAACGTGGAAGCATAGCTGGATTTCCTATAAAGCCGTATACTCGGATGTAGGTGTATGTTGGGAACTGAATAAACCAATCTGCCCATCCATCCATTGCTGCCCTAGCAACTGCCAAGATACGAACGTGCAACTCCCGGTCCAAATTTCTCACTGTATAAGTCAGGAAAGCCTCATGAACATGCTTGAAATGACGTTCAGCTTTAGTGAACTCAAGCTGATCATAATATTGGTAGACTTTCTGAACACTAAGAATGCCCACGGTGTTTAGTCCTCGGAACTGACCCTGAAAAGCAATCAAGTACACGAGATATGAACACATGTGAAACTCATGGGCAACTAGGAAACCGGTGATCTGCCTGTGGAGAATATCGCTGATGAAGGATGCCCAGTCATAATGCTCTTGCCCGAAATGATGCGACCAATAATGTAATACATCCAAGGCTGGAAAACATTTGCATGTGCTTGACCTGAGACACGATTCAGGAGTGTGGTTAGAATCGCGTACTCATCCTTGTATTCACCACGACCCACATTGTTTGGCAATCTGTTCTTTGCTTGTTTTAACCATCTTTCTGCCATCTTCTTCTGACACTTGTCCACATCAGCATCAAATGCCTGCTCACACTGCTCCATGGAAATAACCAGACTGTTAGGATGTTGAGGAATGCCAAAACTCCTTTCAATGTCTAGAGGCTTGAGACTGCAAATGACTCGTCCATCAACTGACACTATCTCACGAGTAGTAGGATTGTAATGCTTAATACAAGCCATCACGAATTCAACACAATGAACGGAGATAGGTATGGAAGCGGCCTCTAGTAAGCCAGACTGCTCAATATTTTGAATAATCGAAGCTCTGATCTTAGTCGGATCAAGAACTGCTTCTGGCAACACCTTGTGAAGATCTGTCTCAACCAATCTGAGGAAATCATGAGTAAGGACTGTTTTGGTCCTGTATTCGAGCTGAGTGTACTACATTCTGAAAAATTCGCCTGTTGACTGTGAACTTGACTATGTTCTGACAAGATTTCTGGAAGCTAAAAATAGCCTGCGAGAGTTAAAAATAGCCTTTCAAAGAATTATTTTCAGCGAAAAATCCGAGATATGGGTTTTGTCCAAAAAAGGATTCTAAGACAACCCAGAACGTCAGATATGCAAAAATATGACTTCTACTCTCTTGTACAGAGACTTTTCAGTTGAGAAAATTAGTAACTCGAGAACGAATGTTCTGAAGTTAAAAATTCTTGAAAAATCAAGCGCACGATTTTAACTCGAGGAAATTATATAGAAATGATCCAGATGTTGAGACTTGTCAAATTCGCCAATTTCAGGAACATGCGAATGGCAATCTGAGAGAAATTTGAGATTGAAGGATGAAAAAGACGTTTTTATATGTTCTTCTTCTATGAAAATCGCCTTAGATTTCTTCAAATTGCTGACAATTGTGAACTTTATCCTGCAAAAAGATATGTTAGGTAAAATCGCCTCTAGAAATTGATGAAGATTTTGCCTTTGATCTGGAAGAATTCGCCTTTGTTTGAAAACCACGAATTTTCCTCTTGAAATTTGCGCCTTTGTTCTGGAGAAATTCGAATTTCCTTTGAAGAAATACGAATTTATCTGGAAATTGAGAGTTCGCCTTTTGATCTCTGAAGGATTGAGAATTGATATTGATGAATACGCCTTTGAGAATTGAGGAATTTGCGAATTGATTTGAAGTTATGAATTGCTTTGAAGATGCGCGCCCCTATCTCTTCTTGAAGAAATACGAATTGCTTTGAATTTGCTTTGAAAATTAATAAAACTCGATTTCCCTTTGAAGATATGAATTTGCTTTGAAAAACACGAATTTCTCTTAAGATTGAATTTGCTCTTAATGAAATCGAATTTCCTTTGAAAGCTCTGTGAATAATAATGAAGGCGCCATACTTTAAATAAGAAGAAATTCGCACCAATTGGTAACTGCAAGAATTCAAAACCCTGACAAGAATAGAAGACCTCTGATTGGTTGCCTTTCAGTTGAACTGCCACTGACTGGAAGTTTGAACTTAAATAAATAATAAAATATTTATTATCATGCAATTAGCAAAGGCGCCAAAAACAGAAAATCGCCATTTTCAATGCTAAAATTGCAAAATAAATATTAAATATTTTGAACTTCAGTTGACAATCTGGAATGAAGCTTTAGGATTCATCGTTAGACTTCAACGATTCCGAAAAGTCATCTCTTGAGCTCGTAGGCGTCCATTTGCTCAAGATACTTCATTTTTCACTAACTTCCTATTTTATAGCTGACGACGTCACGACTGGCCAACTTCGACACTGATTTCCGGATGACCGGGTGATGCTGAGACTGAACTAATATATTCATCGGATAGCCTACTGAACAAGGAAGAAATGTCTGCTGGGAGACACTACTGCAAAATCCATCGTTTAACCCCTTGAAAAATTAGGCGCCCCTAATTAAATTCATTTACGGGTTCCAGACTTAAACCATTTTCCTAAACTGCCATCTGATACTTCAAACGGCTGCTAACGGCGAACGGTGAACCCTGATGACAGGAAACGAAGCTCACTGCGTGCCTTAAGACATTCTGCATCCAACGGATATACGTACGACATCTGAAAAGTTCATTAAGGGCCTCAAAAGTAAAAGCGCCCTTGGCTCTTAGTTGCACTGATGTCATTTTGACGAAAGTTGAACTTTCATCCAAGTACCCTACTTCAACCTCTGATATCTGGAGCTGGGATGACCCGATTCGAGCACTATTTGTTTTAACAGACAGCCAGAAGGGCCCACAAGAGAAGTCTTTAGAGATGACGAAGCAAGAAAACTGCTTCTAAGACCTCAAAAACTCCAGTGCGTATTTTATTTAAAATATCCGCCCCAGACCCCGCACGTACGAGCGTTTGCCAAATCCCGAAGGCTGACGGCTAGGCTCATTGGATAGATAAAATGATTACGCTCAATAACCGTGAAGACTTCGAACGCGAACGGGCTCATCTGACAGGCCTAAAGGCTAGGCGCCTCTGGACTGTAGAAATACACTGCAAATTGTATGTTGTTCCGCCCGTGAAATTACGTGCTTAGTAGAATCTCCGCCACGATCACTTGGAACATCGGATCGACAAGCTGCATGATGCATTGCGGAGCTAGGCTAGAGTAGTACTAATGTCAGGAAGACTTCGTCTGCAAATTTTGCCATCTTGAGGGTCCTTTTAACCAGCGCCCCTGAGCTGTACTTGCACTGGGAATCAATAGAGAAGCTCAGAAACGTGAAAACTCCATTATAAGCTGATCTTCAGACGACTGCTGCCGAAATTCTGGGAATCGGATGACTGCGTTTGATATCTCGTTGGATAAGCAGACTAGTCAAGAACGGATTGACTGTATTTGCCATCAGAAATACCAGAATTTACCCCCTCTTTAAGATGGACGCCCTCAAGCTAGAGTTGCGCTTTTGCCTGAAAAAGACAAATTTCTCATAACTTTAGGGATTTTAACTTCTGTCGCTGATTGCCGGAGCTGCAAGTCTCGGAAAGCTTTGCTGGATAGCTCATCGGATAGCCAGACTGATTCTGAAGAGATTGACTGGATGCTTGAACACTTTCAGCAAGATCTTGACCTTCAAAAAGCAGGGCGCCCCTGGGCTATAGTTGCGCTTTTCTGCTTTTCTCTGAGAAATCTTCATAATTTAACCACTGAAAACTCTATCTCGTTCACTGAAATGACCGTGTAACGTAAAATACCGTCGTGGGATGTTCCTCTATCGTGAAAAGCTCCATTTTGAGTCTCTGCTTCAGGCTCTGATCAATAAAACTGACTTTGATTGACAAAATATTGACAAAAACTCCATGCTTGATATTGCCCAAAAACTGTGTTTTACAACATTTAACAAGGTTTAGACTATTTTATGCAAAATGCCTTGATGAAGCAAAAAAATTTGGTTTGGGTACAACAGAAGCCATCCCTTTGTTTTCTCACTTGTATATTGATGTACAATAGCTATTAATCAATTGTTAGCTCAATAGCTCTATTTTGGTTGAAAATTCAACCACTAAGATCATTATGTGGATAGATCTAGCACCAACTCCGATAAATTGGTGCACTTGTAGGTTGGTAACATTTCAAAAAAACATAAGCTTGGTCTTGAGTGACTGTTGGGTCACCCTCATCATCAGATAATGTTGGGTACTAAATCCAACCATCTTCAAAGGATTTGTAAGATAAAGAATCATCCATTGGATTTTTCCACCCAATCCTTTTGGCTACTAAGTACTAACATACGTATTTGTCTCATTTGCATGCAATGCATCTAAAGGGAATGGACTATACACCAAATTCATATGGGAACCTTTACAAGGTTGCACACATTTCTTATTGAATTAAAGAATTTGTGGAAACATTTAGATAGATTCAAGAAATCCACTAATATTATGACCGCTTGTGAACACATCCTAGATTTAATTGAAAGCTTTGGCAATTAAATAATATATGTCCCTAAATGTTTTTCTTACTTCTTGGAAGAAAACTATTAGCGGAACCAATATCCTTGTAATACTCAATACATCAAAATTAATGTTTGTAGATACGTTGGTTGGCCAATGAGCAAGAAGAAAATGATTACTAGTTCATATGTTTTCCCACTGTAGCAAATGATTGATATTAACAATTTTATGATAGTCATTTAACCATGGAACACACATCAACAAATTTTAGGAGTTCAATTTGTTGAGTGATGAAAGTGAAGTATTGAATGAAAGGTACTACATGAAGACAGAAAAATAAACAATACAACCCTATAAATTGCAATTCAAAGGCCTAGTGAAAAAGATAGAAAACTGATGAGGATTCATAGGGTATAGGTTAGAGCATAGGATTTAAATTATTATTTTAATATTTGTTAGTTTTTATCCTATGTAAAAAGTTGAAAGTCAAATCATAGTTTCCTAGTTAGGAAGTTACCATAAATTAGAAAATTGTTAGGAAGTTAGCATAAGTTAGTAAATTGTTATTTTGTTATCATTCCCACTTCACATGAAGATTTGGATGATATTCCAAATCTTTAATTTTGGCATACATAATGCCTATATGATAATGTATTTTCCTCCTTCCATGAGCATAATGGAAATACAAGTTTGCAGTGTTATTATTATTCAGATATTATTCTCATTTTTAGAATCTAATCCCTGTTTGCTGCTTCTTATTTGCTTGTGATTCCATATCAGTTGGTATTAGAGCATTCTCTGATCCATGGGTTTGAAATTTTCTTCCAATCTATTTGATTTAATTATTGAAGCTCTCATCAATATGAGCTGATTTTGAAAGCTCTCTTCATCTGCATATGGAGAAATTTTTCATCAAAAATATTTTGAAAGTATTTTCTTCAAAAAAAATAAATAAAATCATTTTTCTTTTAATTGTTTTTGTGAGATTGCTTTCGAAAGTCATTTTGTTCTTTCATTAACAGAATTTTACATACTCAATATACTGCAAAAAGGTTTCTGGGTTTTGAAGGTCTGAGTCTAAGCTTTCCAGAACATTTTACGGTTTCAAGTTTCATTAAGATTTGAGAAAGTTATCACAGTTTTAATACTGCTGCTACAGCTGCTTAATCCAAAGGCAAACAGGCAGTTTTTGTTGGTAGTTTTGAATGCAAAAACGTGGTTTTCTTCTTTTTGGCATGGTTTTTCTTTTAAAAATAAGGAATTTATATTCTTTATTTTATAAATTTTATTATAGTTCTCCCAAATGTTTTAAAATATATATATATCTCAAGTTTGCTTGGGAGATTATTAATTCCATAGGTTGTGATTCGACTGGTATTTTACTTTGAAAATTTGTCAAATTGTGTCTAGTGGAGTCTCAAACATCCCTCTAAAGCACTTTTATTTCAGCTATAAAGGATCTCTTGATTTAGTTGTTTTCGTCAAACCTAAGTCTAGTAGAGTATTGAACCTCATTGTCTGTCCATTTTTATTGTTGGGGAGATGTAAAATATTTCACTAGCTCTAACCCACAATAACATGGCTGCTAATTTGGCTGAGAGTTGTTGAACTCACCTGTGTGATAACCACATTGACTGGTAAAGTCAATGATATTGCAATTTAGCGGTTTCTTGGTCCCAAAAGCCACCGACCTCAAGCCAAATGTGAGGTCAAGATCTATGATGGATCTAGAGATCCTAATGTGCTCTACACTTGAATTCTTGACATGGAGACATGGTTTTCCTACAACGAGCTCCTTGATGATGACAAGGTTCCTTTCGCAAAATTGAAGCTTTGGTGTCACTAAGGTATTGGTCACTAAACGACAAAATGCTCAGAATCCTATCAACACATGGGATCAACTTGTCACAGTTTTGAAGGATACGTTCTATCCTTCGAAATATGATCAAGATTTTTGCATATCAAATGGCTTTGCTTGAGACAAGGACAACAGATGTTTGTGCAAGATGACATCTACCAATTCAAACGATTAAGGATACTACTCTAAGTATAAGATTGAGTTGATGCTTTCAGCCTAAAGATCAAAAGTGGTTTACACGAACACTTGTTTAGGGAGTTGAAATATACTACCCTAGCAACACTTGATGCTGCATTCAACCAAGCACAATTGGAAAAAGAAAAACTTGTTGCCCAATCTCAAGCATCTCGGCCTTCATTTTCTACAAATCCTCCAAAAGCTTCAAGTTCTTGGCCACAACAAAAAATTTCTAAAGAGAAATTTTTTTCTCTTTCATCTTCTTCTCATTCTACTCATTCTCCTTCTTCTGATACTAAGAAATCTGGTAAATTTTGGAACTATTGTAAAAAGAAGGGTCATGAAAAGTTTGAATGTTTCAAATTGAAGAAGAGTTTAATTGTATAGTCTTGTGATGATGACAAGAAGAATATTCCCATCGAGACTTTGGTGATGATAGGACATATGATGAGTTGAAAGGTAGACTTAATCAAGGCACCTTGATGAACCATCATTCTATTTCAGGGGGATGTGACAATTTGTTTGTCACTCGTGCTCACCTAGCACATGATTTCTCTGTGGATTGTATCATCGATAATGGCTCGCAGAAAAACTTGATTGCAAAGTCCATTGTCGAAAAACTTCATTTGCCAATGGATCCACATCCTCATCCATTCTCATTTGGATGGAAGGGTAGTGGTTCATCCTCACAGATCACACACACATGCACTATGTCTTTTGCATTTGGTCCCAAATTCATTGATAAGGTCGCTTGTGATGTGACCACTATGGATTGTTGTTGTTTATTGCTAGGAAAACCCTATCAATATGATAGGAAAGGTCATTATGATACCTTTAATAACACCTATACACTACAACAAGATAATAAGACATATTTAATCAAATGTACTAAGAGCACCAAAAATCTAGTACTCAATTGCAGACAGGCACACAAAGCAATCAATCAAGCACAAGAGTTTGCATTAATTTTCATAAGGCCACAATCTGATGATTCTAAAGCAAAAGTCACTATATCCAAACCACATACTACTCTTGAAAAATTATTGCAATCTTATTCACATGTGTTTCAAGAGCCTAAGACACTTCCCCCAAAACAAGAAATCAATCACACTATTGACATTGTTCTTGTTGCTTCTCATCCTAATGCCCCATTGTGTTGACAATCCATTCTTTAGACTAATGAAATAAAAAGGAAAATTCAAGATTTATTGTCCAAAGGTTTCATTAAACCAAGTACATCCCCTTGTGCTTCACCAATTTTGCTTGTGCTCAAAAGGATGGAACGTGGTGTCTTTATATTGATTTTCGAGCATTAAATGAGATCACCATCAAAAATCGATATCTACTTCCATGCATTGATGACCTTTTGGATCAACTTCAAGGTGCCAAATTTTTCTCCAAGATTGATCTAAAAAGTGGGTATCATTAGGTTAGAGTTCAGGTAGAGGAAACATGGCAGACAACTTTCAAGACTAAAATGGGTCTTTTGAAATGGCTTGTGATGTCATTTGGTCTCACTAATGCTCTTGCCACTTTCATGCAATTGATGCATGAGGTATTTCGTGATTTTTTGGAAAAAATTGTTATTATCTACTTAGATGATATCCTTCTCTTTTCTCACACTTGGAAAGCCCGTCTTTAGCATTTGGAACATGTTCATACTCTTTGGCAGAACAATTTGTATGCCAACTTTCCTAAGTATTCTTTTAGTCAAGCATCCATCTCCTTCCTTGGTTTTGTCATTGATGCACATGGCATTTAGGTAGATCCTACAAAAGTGGAAGTTCTTCTCAAGTGGCCTACTCCTTCAAATCTCGCTGAATTGCGGAGTTTTCTTGGTCTTGCAAACTTCTACCGCAAGTTCATACTGCATTACTAAGACATTGCCACACCTTTGCACTAGTTGACAAAGACCAATGTTGCATTTCAGTGGATAGAAAACTATTCTCATGCTTTCAACACATTGAAAGAGAAATTATGTTTTGTATATGTTCTTGTTCTACCAGATCTCTCACAACCCTTTGAGATTGAGACAGATGCTTCACAGTGTTCCCTTAGAGTTGTTCTAAAGCAAAATGGTCATCCTATGGCCTACCATTCAAAAAATTTCTCTTCTGCTAAACGAAACTACTCCATATATGATAAAGAATTACATGCATTGGTTCAAGCCATCAAGTATTGGAGACATTATCTTTTGGGAAAAGAAATAGTTGTTCATACTGATCACTTGCCTCTACAATTTCTTCAATCTCAGAACAAAATAGAAGAGGCTGGGCATATGAAGTGGGCTTCATATTTACAACAATTTCACTTGGTCATCAAGAATAAGAAGGGGAACACCAACAATGTTAAAAATTGTTTGAGTCATCCTCCTACAACACATGCTTTAACTATGTGACCACTTCTCATTTGGGATTTCAAACATGGTCTTCTTAGTATGCTCAGGATCCTAATTTTGAAAATGTTTACACAAGTCTTCAAAATCCTTCAGCTTCCAATTCGACACCTTTTCAAGATTTTCATATCAAGGAAGGGTTACTCTACAAATTGGATAGGCTTTGTGTCCCTCAAGATCATCGAAATTCTCTTCTAAAGGAGGCACATTCTACTCTTTATGGTGGTCATTTTGGCAAGAAGAAAACACTTCATTATTTGTAGCGGTTCTTCTATTGGCCTCATATGTAGCGAGATGTTCTACATTTCCTAAAGAAATGTACAGTTTGTTACCGCTCCAAACCAACCAACAAAAAGATGGGTTTGAGCATTCCTTTGCCTATTCCTTCTCATCCTTAGGCGAGTATTTCCATGGATTTGGTTATCAGCTTTCCATTGACCGTTTGCCGCCATGATTGTCTTTATCTGGTTGTTGATCAATTCAGCAAGATGGCTAAGTTCATCCCATGCCATAGGACAAGTTTTGCACATGACTTAGCCCAACTCTTCTTTGAATTTGTTTGGTGATCCTTTGGTTTACCAACTAGCATCATTTCTTATCATGACTCACATTTTTTGGGCCATTTCTAGCAATCTTTGTGGAAAACTTTGGGAGTTTCCCTTAACTTCTCCACTACTTTTCATCCTCAACAGATGGTCAAACTCAAGTTGTGAATCAAACTCTTATACAAAGTTTGAGGATTTATCACCACAGTTCTCCTTCCAAGTGGGATTTGAGCCTAACCCACATAGAGCGTGCATACAATTGGGCAGTTCACTCATCTACAGGTCACTCATCTTTTGAGGTATGTCTTGGTTTTCAACCTTTGGCTCCATATGAGTTACCCTTATCTTTGCCCTCTCCTACCACTATGCTTATTCAAAAAGAGCAAGATAAGGCCCAAGCCTTCATCCAACATTTGCAAAATCTTTAGTCCAAAGTCATTCAGATTCTTCAAAAGACTCAAGAAAACAAAAGAAAAATTAATGGATCGTCATCATATCCCTCATACTTTTCAAGTTGGGGATAGAGTTTGGTTATACTTGAACAAACGTCGTTTCTAGGAGAAAGCCCGTATTAAGGTCAAGCCACTTCGCTATGGGCCTTACACTATTTTTCAAAAGGTTTCCAAAAATGCTTTTCGACTTGATCTTCCAGCTTAGTTGGGCATCCATGATGTTGTCAATGTTGATCTTCTCAAGCACTACCATGAGTCAACACTAGAGACTAAGCTTCCTATCAGTCATCTTGCAGATGTTGTTCTTGATATTCAACTTCCACTCGATTCTGACAATGTTTTTGATACAAAGACTTGTCAGACCCGACATGGTTCCACCACTTCTTACCTTGGTGCTAAGCAAGGTCAACTTCCGCATTGTCATGTCCCCGATTTGGAGGCAGATTAATTTAAGTAATTTAATTAATTAAGTTGTCCAAATATTGCTATTTCATGAGGATGACTAATTAATTATTTTAATTAAATTAAATAGTAAATTAATTATTTATAAAGTTATCCCAAAAATACAATATCATAAGGTGACTTTATATTTAATTAATTTAATAATAAAGTGACTAAAAATAAAATAATATCTTATTCTAGAAGCTTCTTGGTGATGAGGTATGAAAAGTATAAGAAGAAGCTTGGTCTATGCATTTGGGCATCTTGAGTTGAATACATCTTTTCTACATTGGTAAACTTGAATGCTTGGCAAGTTGGTTTCCGGTTTCATTTGTGAAAGACCAAACCTAGCTAGTAAAGTGCCAATTTTGGTTGTGAAATATCAACCCTAGTTGGATATTTGAGGGAGATACTTCAGTCTTCCTATTTGAGCTTCAATGCAGATTTAATGTTAATTTTCAGTGATCAAATTGGAGGAAATTGATAAAGTTCAGTTGGGGGGTTTGAGTGGAAGATTTTGTAATTTTCATCCAGCTGCTACAATGTCGCTACAGTGACGTGAACAGTACCTTTGGATGATTTTATTCATATCTCACTTTTGGGAGGACAAATGCTAGTGGGTATTGGAGCAATCTTTCCCTTGAATCTTGGCAACAATTTTGGGTATAGATTGGAGGAGTTTCCAGGCTGCCATGTATTTATTTTGAGGGCTGCACTTAGAACAGGGGCGGCAGACTTTGGGTGGTTCAATTTGGCATTTGTGGTCTTCATAAATTCTCCATCAAGCTTTCATTGGGTGCCTCTTCAAGGCATTCTCTTCCAGCAATCAATAAATAGGTTCCTATAACTAAATTCTGCATATTTTGCATAGTATGGTAGTCTGAGAATAATTTGCAACCATTGGAGTTTGGCAGAGTCTTTTGTAATCAGAAATTCAGTTCTCATTTGAGCATTGTTATCACTCATAAAACATCATTCTAATCAGTTGCAATATCTTACAATAAAAATAGTAGTTTGGCTGCCAACTATTTGCTAAAATATCTTGCAGCTGTAGGTGTGGTTTGCATATTGAGTAGTTGTGATCATCATATCAGCTTGTACTTGGATTTGCATCTAATGAAGGAGACATAAGGTTGCATGCTATATATTTTTCAAAATGTCTATCAGCTGTAAGAGATCATTTGCATATAGAGTTTGCATGCCATTTGTTTGACAAAATGCCAATTGGCTGTATGTGATTATTTTCATGAAGTTAAGTCATTTATTTGCATTTGAAAATACAAAAACATATTTGCACATCATCTATATTGTTGTTGGACTTATTAGTTGTCAATTCCAAGCATTTAAACATCATTGTCAAGTGCCAAAAACCAAAACAAAGCAATCAGAAGATTATATCAGCATATATCAGCTTGTACATCAAGTGTTTGACGAAATGTCAAGGCATTAGAAAGTGAAAACAAGATCAGATTTTGCTAGGGACATTACATTAGGCCCATTGGATCTCTCACAATCAGCTATCTCAAGATTTTCCTTCTCTTTTGAGAGCATTGGAGTCCAATGCCACTATTGTTGGGAGGAACGATAAGGATTCATAGGGTATAGGTTAGAGCATAGGATTTAAATTATTATTTTAATATTTGTTAGTTTTTATCCTATGTAAAAAGTTGAAAGTCAAATGTTAGCTCCCTAGTTGTTAGGAAGTTAGCATAAATTAGAAAATTGTTAGGAAGTTAGCATAAGTTAGTAAATTGTTATTTTGTTATCATTCCCACTTCATGTGAAGATTTAATTTTGGCATACATAATGCCTATATAATAATGTATTTTCCTCCTTCCGTGAGCATAATGGAAGTACAAGTTTGCAGTTTTATTATTATGGAGAGATTATTGTCTCATTTGTAGAATCTAATCTCTGTTTGCTGCTTCTTATTTGCTTGTGATTCCATATCAAAAACGCATCTATTGATGGGCTATTAATGATATTATTTATCAAAGGATTCTGTCCCATTATACGAAAAAATAAATTGATACCATTGGGATTGAAGTCTGAGTTAAATGTTATCAAGATTAATGACAAGCAACTGGGAACATCATATGGTTTGGAAGTAAGATAACAATTACCAATCAATTTGTATAATCTTCTATGACAAATTAGTTAAATCATAGGAGATTTTTTCGACCAAAAAATATAAAATCTCATCTCTGCAAATTTAATTAAGTTTATAATGAAAATAAATCAGAATCTGAATTTTGTATTCTACTATTTTCAAGTATAATAAAGCATAAACAGCATACATTAGACAGACCGCCTGAGAAAATTGCAAAGGCGAAATCAGCTCGTTGATTGATCAGCCGAAGCTTCAACTCTCCTTTACCTGTCTTTGTATACTTGATGGTTGAATAATTTGCATATTGAAACTGCAGAATACATGATTATAAAAGATTTTGGTGAAACGTCATTTTTCTGCAAAAGCTCTATTCATTAAATAGATCTTATAACAATGCCTCCTAACATCCTACTATTCCAACATATATATTTCATTTCTATATCAGTTTCTTATCGATAATTGGGTGGAACAAATAAAATGATGGCATAATAAACATTACCTTAATAGGTGCAGAGCATAATAAAGGGATCTGATCATCATCTGGCCCACTTTCTGGGGTGCAAGTTGAAGCACTGAAATCACAACAAACTGATTAGAGATATATTCTTTCACATCAAATCACTTTTATAAACAATCTTTCATGCTAAATTTAATACCTATAACAGAAATTTGAATCACAAGCACACAATATTTTGTATGTGTTATGATTGAATTTTTGTTTCACTCAATCTCCAGGATAAAATAGGGAAAAGTTGACAGACACAATCCTTTTGAATTAGTAACAAGGGTCCATAATTGAAGAAGTAATGAACTCCACAAGCATAACATACATATAGATATGTGGTGATGTCAAGAGACACTACAAGAAGTTCACCAAGAATATGAAATCATACTAAAAAGTGGATTTTAAAATCATCGACAAGGTGGGTGGCATTACCTCTATTTATATAACTCTAAACACATTACATATGTGTAGGCCAACCTCCAAAGCACAAACAATCAATTACATATAAAGTGCAAGTTACACATCTAGAAATGCAGATTACAAATAACCAAATGGTATACAAAAATTAATGATAACTCAAAGAATGAAAAAGATGGATTTACAGTTACACCCTAACATCCAACTAAAATACAGCTTGAAGGGCTAAAGGAAGGTGGCATCAATAAGCACAACCTTCTGGGAGAATATAGGTCTAAACATTCCCTAACATCAGCCACTACCAGCCCAAGCAATTCCTACAATCTAATGAACTGATCGCCAATCCTTGCAAATCTGAAATCCAGCATCCACTGCACCTTCTCCCATTCCTCTTTCTCCTCAGCTTACACATGTGTGTCCAATACTCTAGCCGTGAGAGCATAATGGGCCTATAGTTTTTTACTTTAGATCCTCATGGTGTGTTCACATCCCCCTATCTCCGTTAGCCTCTTCAAGTGTATAAGCAGTGCACTTGAGACAATTAATATCCCCCTTAGAAGTGTGAGTCATCTCATATGTTGAATCAGCTTCATATTTAGGACCATCCTCATCCATACAATGAGGTTAAAACCCAAAGCTCTCTCCTTTGAAACCTCAACATCTCCTAGAATATTCTCAAAAGTCACACTTAAAGGGACCTCCAAAATTAGAACAGGTGTCTCATGCCCATCCACATCAACAATCTAGATAGGAGTATCTAAATGAGATTCACTCCATTCACAAACCAAGTCATGACATGACTCCAATTGAATCATGTAAAATGTGTAAGCCATTGCTTTCTTGTCAGGTTTACTACTAGCAGTCACCTAGAATTATTATTTTTACTCTTCACAACAAATCTATCAAGCCAAACCTTAAGCTTATTTCCTTGTTGAGTTATTTGGGAAAAAAAAATAGTAGATTCACGCTCAAATCAAGTACACGGTAAACATTCTTATGCCATCTTCTAGCACACAACATCACTAACAGCAATAGTAAGAGACCGACCATCTGCTAAGCACTCAAATCTTGTAACTCCACAAAGAATTTATATTTGCAAAAAAAATTGATTGCCCACGATCTTTCTGGATCTTTTCTCTTCTTCCAAGAAAAAAGATCTCAACAAAGAAACAAATGCAACCCAACATCGAGTAAAATATAGGCATTACTTCATGTACCTTGGCAACAACAAAAGGCTGGAAACTATAGAGTTTTAATCCCTAATACCATTGAGATTACATAGGTCCATAATCAAACAAATAACAAACCCCACAAGCAAAAGAAAGAACACACAAATATGTGGTGGTATCAAGATACACCAAAAGAATATATTACTATAGAATATGAAATGATACCAAAAAATATATATTGTGAATTCATAAATAAGGTGTGAGGCATTGCTATTTATATACATCTTAACAAGTTATAAAGGTTAGTCCAACCCATTAAGGCACTAACCCCAATAAATTTAAGGTACAAGTTACACATAAGTCAATGGTATACCAAAATCAACCCTAACTCACAGGGATCCAACAAGATGGTTTTTGTAGTCTAACAATCTCCAATGCAAGAAAGTGTAGCACAAAGGGTGCAACTGAAATGTCCAAAACTGCTTCAGGTAGGTGCATCTGCTAATCATAAGTTGTTGTAAAATACATGGCTACTTGAACTTTGAACAACAGAAACTTCAATAGAAACAGTTATTGTAAAAATGTACAATGGAGCTTATTATATTCACATTCTTTTTTTTAACAGAAAAGAAATGTCCCTCAGCAGATCACTTTCTACCGTGCAGGAACAGATATAAAGCATGTTATCAAAACACATTTTTTTAGAGATCTTCCTCAATATGGAAATTTTGGTCATTGATCTTCCCTTTTAAAGTATGCAATATGATTTAATAGCAACTTAACTTCAAACATTTTAACTAGAGCTTCTCTTAATGTTCTCATAATCTTTTTATTTCTATCACCCTTCAGCTATAATGCTAAGTAAAAAGCAAGGTACAATTTACTTACTCCTACTATTCAAGGACATAAATTTCTTAGGGCACAAACAGAGGTATATTTATTACTTGAAATTTGCTGGAGAAAAGACAGCAATCCAATCATCTATTGCTGGTGAAGCACAGCTGTATGTCACTGTCACCCACTGATAAGTCTCGCCCTAGATGAGGAATGAGCATGCAATATAAGTATTAGCACATAAGATGATTTTGCACCATAGAAATTAATCAGCTAAGAACTTCACATAATCTAACATATTAACTCAAGATCATTATCAACATCAAAGCAGCAAAAATACAGCAACATGCTCTTTAATCATATTTTAGGAAGAATGAAGAGTCCCAAAGAATCACTCATTTGGAATTTTGACGTGCTCTGAAGGGAAACATGGCCTCAAATGTAATACACAAATCCTTCCAATTAATCGGTATAAGTTCAAAGTTCAAACAATTCAAATGTTAAAAACTTAAAAAGTTTTCTAACCATGCAAAGCAGATAGAACTTACTCGATAACAGTCTAACGGATCATTCATATCTAAAAGAAGTCATGATTATACACTTCAATTTGACATTCACACAACAACTTAGTGGCTTCAGCCCTTCATTTTTTATGTGTAAACATTTTGTGCGTGGTGTGTTGTACATTATTCACAGGTCTATAAATGAGGCAGCCTTTTATATGTTTTGTTTTGTGTGTTATGATAGTTCAGTTCAGCTACTCTTCTTGAAGGGGTGAATAGGAAAAATTTTGTGACTAATTATTTGATCCAAATTCATCAAATAGAGGTGGTTCCTTGATCCCATCAGCAAATAAGAGCAGAAGAGTTGCAAAACAAAGAGTGCAAAGCAATGTAGGTAGGATAAAGATTGACTTCCAAGTGGAATTCAACTGTCCTCATTAATTAACCACAACCCCATTGTATTTTGCATCTTTGAGCTCAACTAAAGCCATAAGACCCCATTTCCATGCTATTGTTTTCCATAGTGAATCTTGGTTTTTATGTGCGCAATTGTTCTAGATGATCTTTTCATAATGTTCTTTATTTATGTTTATTTTTTGTGCCCCTAATTATGGTTTGACTTTGATTTAATGTGATTACACTAAGTTACTGGTCCTGGTATGGGTGCGGGTATGTGTACGACAATATGACAAAAAAAAATCCTTGGGTATAGGTACAGGCTCGGCTATATGTATGTATGTATATAAAAACAGTAATATAATTGCCAATAAATAGAATATTTAAATACCTCATATAATTATATTCATAATTTGCAAAAAATGAAATACTCATAAATTCATAATTCAATCATTTGTCAAATCAAAATGTTGTTACACAATGAAAATTACAATCAATATTTAATAGTCTTCATATTGCTCTTCATTAAAAGAATCAAAGTAAAAATTTGCTTCAATTTCATTTGAACCAAAATCAATTGGAGTGCCACTCCCACTAGTTATGTTACATGTAGAAGCTACTTCATCTCTAGAGACTTCGACAAGCTATGCAATTGTAGCATCTAAATCGGCACACTTAGGACTTAGATCCCAATTCTTCGTCACCCCCTCATTGTATTCAAGTGTCTTATGTGGCAAGAGACAAAGTTTGGAGTGTACATAGAGAGAATCCTTATCTTTCTTTGCACTCAAATGGTTGCATTTCATTGGGTGGATGAAGGAGCATGTACTTCAATCCCGCTCAACTAAAGAGGAACTCGCAACCTATTGAATTTGCATATAGTATTTAGTATTTAATTTTATAAATACAAAACATAAATTATAAAATTATATTATTATAAAATATAATATATAGCATAATAGCAGCAAATGAAAAACAAGAAAATTAAAAAAATAAAAAGATACATACTCGAGAGAATTTTAATTGCAAGAAGCTGCAAGTAAATAGAACCTTGACCATGTATTACACCACCACTCATGAGCATCTTTCCTATATTTGTCTCAAAGAGCAGAAACATCATGATTACTTGAAGATATGAAGTGGCCAAATTCACTCAAGACAACAATTTGGATATCTTAATTTGGAAATATCCTTCTAAATGCAATCTTGTAGCTAGTAGCAACCTCTTCATCCCTATATGGTGGCACCCTCCTTAGCAAGGAAAGTATCTTTTTTCTATATGTCTTTGGTGACAAAGAAAATGCTAAGAGATGTAAGGGTGTGGTTATCTTGTTCCAACAGTCAACGATGATCTTTTGCAAACTTTTGAAAATGTTTCTATTGGTTCATGTTCCTTGGCTTCTATTATTTTTCTTATTTTCTCAACCATGGAGTCCATGCCATCATAAATTTCACCCAAACATGGGCAATCTATATCAACATCCTAATCATGTTGATGATGGGCCTAGTGAACTCGAAACATATTCCACATGAGCACACCACTCATCATCTAGAATCATTAATTTTATTTTTTGGGCTCTTTTTATGCTTGTTGTGCCCAATCAAAAATTTTGCTTCATTAAGGCATTTTGTAAAGAGTGGTCAAAGTCTAGTAAAAAATTTCCTCAAAAGTCGAAGTTTCTATTTTTAGAAAGTTCCTAAAAATAGACTTGATTTAGGGTTTTTTGGGTTTGTTGTCAAATGGATAATGGCAAAACTTTCTAAAAATAGAATCTTTGTTTGGAGGGCTCTAACTAATTCTAATTGGTCGAAAATACTTCCCGATCAGGTTGGTTCGGTCAAAATCGTCAAAAGGTTAGGATTTCTCTAGTGGGTTAATTCTTCTTTTTTTAGAAAACGAAGCAAGGGTTCTAAGGCCATCAATGGAGGATTATCTGCTACCAAGTATTAGATTCAAAGTCTCAAATGTTGTGCAGACAACGTCAAACTATCAACAATCGAGAAAAGGTGAAGTTCATGCAAAACGGAGGCGAATCTAAAAATGGTGAAATTTATAAAAATTCTAACTCTGGGATGTCTAGGCGCCCTTGTCTAGTCAAGGTGCCTAGCATTTGGTGCCTTAGTCATTTTTTGGCTTTCGTCATTCATTGTTCGAAAACAATGAATCTTGCCCGTCAATAACCTTCAATCACCCTAAAAACAAGATAAAAGAAACATTAGAGGTTGAGAAAAGTTGGCAAACATATCACTGAGGTTCATACAGGCTAGTATGCTCAACATCTGGATGCAGGTGTCCGCCGTCTTGTGGAAACCAGTGATCAAAAGACGTAGTTGGCAAAGGCAGAGAGATCAGGGATGAAAGAAAGATGAAAATTATTGAAATTTGGCTAAGGCATGGGATGCCAAGCACTCCTGTCATCTAGGGGTGCTTGGGTTTTCAACACTTAGAATATTTTCGACCCCGACATGCCTTCTTTCCAGTTCAGCCTCCATTGGTCACTTTTGGGATCTGCAATCATGATCAGACGATGTCGAATGCCAATATGAAGTTGGGGATCACTTCAGCAATGGTCAAACATGAGATTGCCATGGTCAAACAGATTTTATTAGTTGGCAATACCAAATTGTTGGCTCGTCGAAGTTGGAGGCAGGCCTCGCCAAAAGCAGAAGCAAGCAAAAGTTGAAAAACGAAGAGGTTTTACATGTTTGATGATGTCATTGAATGCGTATGTTTTTGCCAAAAATGTGTCTTCACACGTGTGCTTTTTGCAGCTACAAAGAAGGAATTCATCATTGCACGTGCAAACGAACTTAGATTTTTGCATACAAAGTTTCTATCTTCATGGATAGACTTCAAAATTTTAGAGCTTTGCGAAGAAAGCACTTTTTCATCCTAAAACTCTATTTAAGCAAGCTTTTGGTTGCATCTGGAGGAGGAAAGATAGAATTTTCTTCTAATCAAGATTTGAAGGCTCAAACAGAGTGCTTTTTCAGTGTTCTTCGTGAATTTGAGATTGGGAAGCATAGAGGCATGCTTTTTCATGGTCCAATCTTCTAGGGCATCACATTTCAGAAACAGGTGATCAGTTTTTTCAGTTTTCGTTGATCTAGATCCATCTACTTTTTGCTCCTCTTGAAGATTGGGAAATTTTATATTCCCAAAATTCTGCTTTTTTGCTTTTTTAGGAAGCCCTCAGCTTTTTCAAAATCTAATGAACTGGGTCTCTTCAAAACCTGATTGTTTACAAACCCCAAACCTCAACTTATTTTCCGAGAATCCACTTTTTGGAGAGAAATGAGTCACCTTTTTGGGGCAGCAAAGATTTCCAAGAATAGAACTAAAAGCAGCAATTAACTCGATGCCTTTTCCGAGTTTAACTTGCTATTCTTGTTTCATGCTTATCTATTCTTTGTAAAATAGAAAATCAAATGCATAGTTGAAACTTTCCCTGCTTTTAAATCAGTTAACTGATTTTAGTAGGTGGTTAGTTACTTGTCTTGTGTTAGTTTTAGAAATAAATCTTGCATGTTGGCAAGTCTAGTCGGCTTAAAGCAAGGAGATTTTAGGGTTACCTACTCCTTATTTGTGTTTAAATAAGGGCAGCCTTGCCCATTATTTTGGAACTGTTATTGTAAGAGCTAATTTGTAAGCTTATATTGTTGCAAATTGTTGTTCAGTTACCGTTCAACTTGTGTCAAGTGTAATTTGGTGTTTGATCACACATTGTAAGCATGTCTTTGCTATAATCTGCTGTCCCTAAAGTGTAACTGCTGTTAGAAATTGAGAAAAGTGAAAACTTATGCCCTCTTTGCTCTGATTTACTTGCTCGATCTCTTTCAGTTTCTTGTCTTATGTGTTTTACTTGTATAATCTTTATTTCAGCTTACATCTTATAAGTACAATGAGTCTTCAAGTGTAATCTAGAAATAAGTTTATTTAAGCTTCTGTGTTAATCAAATCATTCCTCATTTACTTTTGACTCTCAAGCTTGAGTTTACTTGAGTTGTCAGAAGCGTCTATAGTTAAGGCCTAGTTGTAGTTTGAATTTTTGGAAATGAGAAAACCTTGGCTATGATGCAAAGAGTTTTATAACCTTGTGATCTTAGCTGAGAATAAAAAGATTGGCAGTAGTTTAGTATTCTTTTTAAGCATCATCAGTGAAGAGGGAGCTTCCCCTCCTAATTTGAAGAGTAGTTTAACTGTGCATAGCTATCCATTTCTAATCCACATTCCAGAGGTGCGAATTGAAATGCCAACAATGCTTGACCACCCCCATACACTCCAAAAGGTTGTTGATAATCATAGAACTCAATGCATCTTGCACCTTCACAAGTCATCTTAAGACAATTGTGTGAGATGCAAATCACTTTTTGGCAACCTAACATGGTGTAAAAAAATACATGTCACATATTAATAATTAAAAATTAAAATTAAAAAAATATATTAAAATATAAAATTTATATTACCTTCAACAATTCAACTTGGAGGTCCTGAAAATGCCTTGTGGCATATGATGATTAGTCACAAACATTTGAATCTACTTAGCCTCCATGTAAATTTGTTTAACAACTCAATTTGTGTGGCAATCTTTTGCAATATCAAATTGAATGAGTGGACCACACATGGTCTCTGAAAAATGTGACCATATGTACCCTCCAATATAGAACCAACTGCCCTACAATTTTTAGCATTGTTTGTTATGACTTGGACAACATTTTCAGGGCCCACTATTTCAATGAATTCTATGAGGATATTGACAATGAAAGTTGCATCTTTCACTTGCCCCTCCCAATCCACTGCCTTCAAAAACATTGCCCCTTTAGGGGACACTGCAATGACATTGATCAATGGTCTATTTTTGCAATCTTTCCATCCATTAGATATGATGGATACGCCTATTTCGGGCCATGAATCTTTGATTGCTCTCAATGATGCCCTTACTAAAGCTTTCTCCTTTGCCAATAAGGCAGTTGCACCTTTTCATACCTAGGACTAACAAAATCAAAAGGTGTATTGGAAAGGGCCATCACCATACCCTGCCAATATGGTGATCTAATGAGGTTGAAAGGAAGCACATTGCCTTAAATGCAACAAGCAATGCTCTGATCTACAATCTCCCTCACTTCATTCTTGAAGGCCTTTTCCAATTGGCCTCTTTTATTCAAAGCTGAAAAATTCTCTTCTCTAGAACATTGTGGCATTGGCATGAAAAGATGTGGGCGAGGCAATTGTGATAAGCCACTAGGAGGTTTGAGCAAGATTTTCTTGGCAAGAAGATGTGTTTTTCCTTTTGATCTATTGCTTACCATGTTGGCATTCTCTTGTTCTTTAATATATACCAATATTTGATGCTTTGGCAACGCTTTTTTATTTGGCCCAAGACAATTCCTATTCCCTAGCAAGGAATAGTGCAGAAGTGAGCTTTCACTAAAGAGTACGAGCTCTTATACCCTTTTCTACATGGGCTAAAATGCCAAAGATAACCCCCACCAACATGAAGTTGTTCAATCATTGTCGTATGTCACCAAAGAGGTGATGATGCATCAAATTTAAATGAACTCTCTACATTTGGGGCAATTGAACTAGAACTACTAACCATTCTATATGAACCTAAAACAAAAATTATAAATTAACAAGCCTACAACTTAAAAAACAAGATAATTCCAACAGAAAATTCCATTTTCCAATCTTCTATGAGTTAAAAACACCTGCCATTTACCATTGAGAAATCGACAAAAAGAGTTAGATTGCACCAACATACAATACAACTGCTTAGAAGTAATTCTAACAAAGGGAGTTCTCTAAGTCTAAGCCATTTGATAGCATCCTACATTTCAGTATCACTTTCTAAGCTAATTGTTTTACCAATTGTTTGTAAAGCCGTCATCAGCATGGTGTAATTCCTTTGAAAATCAAGAATGGCATGCTTATGTTTAACTTAATTCCAAGAAAGCCAACAACTCATCCAAAAAATATCAAAAAAGGTTTTAATCCCCTTAGCTTCCCACAACTTTGCAGAGCACCCGCTAAGTAAAACCAAAGGTCTATTGTGCAAGGATAGATACCACTACAAAGACCTATAGCCTTGAAAAAAACTACCAAAGGCAAAGATAGGAGTTATGATCATTGCGTGCTTCACTTACTCAGATGCATTCTGCAATGAACAAAAATAGAAAAACACCAAGTTTGTACTAAAATGGTGCCAAACAACAAATCATAAAAATGAATATCCTTTCAAGCTACCTTCTTTTTAGGAGAAGCATTAACAATATTATGTCTCGTGACTACTTTTCAGAAAATAATTGAGAATCCACTTTACTGATAAGGTTATTCCCTTGATTTAATATCTTTTAGACCTCAACTCTCCAAATGTTAGGCTTAATACATATTTCCTAGAAAAATGCATGTCTTCTCTTAGCACCCTTTCCATCAAGCCACAAAAAATCTCTAACTACCCTATGATTGTAATCAAAGCGATAAGATTTGCATAATGGCCATTGGCAGATCATTACTTATACACTATGTCACAAGGTTTGCCAATTTTAATCTATGAAGTTTGAAATTTGGAAAACTTCCAAGAAAATCATTAAAAAATCATTCTAGTTTGCCCTAAAATTCATATAGAAAAGGGATTAAGACTTTTTTATTTAAAATATATTTTAAAATTGTTCTCATTTAGACTTTTTTTGGATTTTTTCTATAAAGCAAATACTCACAACATGAGAAAACACATTGCAAGCTTCACTATTATTTTGCACACCTATGAATGCTTGTTTTGACTTTTGGGAGTCTATCATGCAAGTCTTCGCCATTGGCATTTGGCACCTACAGTTTTTACATTAAAAAATTAGGTGTTGTTCATTGGCCACTATTGTAGACGTGGTATTATTAATGGTGGAAGCTCTTTGTAGACATGGTACTAGTGTGGAAGCTCACCAGTAAAGTTCGACACTGGTGTGGAAGCTTAGTGCTACTATGTAAGATTCACAAATTGTCATAGTATTCATTCTGCCCCTCCACATTATCTCATAAATGAATCATATGGACCTATTATGTGTTCACTAATCAAGGAGAGAGGACACAAGTTTTGTGTTCATTGATCGAGGGAAGAGAGGGCATGAGTTCTATGTTTACTGATCAAGGGAAGAGAAAACACGACTAAGGGTAAGGTCCCATGGAGGGGGGCTTCCTAAAAAATTTCAATGGGTGCTGCTGAGATTTTTTAGGAATATTTTAAAGTTGGTGGTCCCATGAATTCAGTTTTGCAATTCAGCTTAAAAGTTTTAGCTCCAAAATTTAAGGAACGAATTGGAGTATTTTGATAAAAATTAATAAATAAATAAAAATTCTCTCATTTTTTTGGTTTTTTAGGAATTTAAAATTTTAAGTGATAGACAAGTGGCAGAAAAAATTCCTAAAAAATTCCTAAGCTGTAGGGGCAATTTCTGGCCCCACCTCAATTTCACCCGCTGAAATTTGCAGTCCTAAAAGGTAGGGGCTGCTATTTTCCAAGAAAATATTCCAATTAATCCTATAGCATGATTTTTTTTGCTTTATGGTGTTAGTTTTATGATCAGAAATGTAAATAAGCAGAAAAAACAACACACAGATCAAAGAACACAACAATTTTACCCTGGGAAAACCCTCCTACTCGAAGGAGAAAAACCCAGCAAATAGTATCCTCTTATATATCAGAATAATAAGTGCAAAACACTGCTTACAAATCAGGCCTTACACAATGCTGAGACTGAAACAAGGAATGGAGACACTTCTCTTTAAAATGGATCTGCTGCTGAGACTGGTGAACTGCTAAGAATGGCGAACTCCTGCTGCTAATAAGATGCGAACTCCTGCTGCTAATAGGATGCGAATGAATGAAAATGAACTTTATGATTCAAATGAGAGGTCTTCACCTCCCTTATAGACAAAGATAAGAAACCTCTTCTCTAGGTCGGCCCCTTTTAGAAAAAATAAAGAATATAAAATATTCTTTAAGACATGAAGGCAAACTTGCCTTAGACAAAGATATCCTAAGGAGAAAAATATCTCCTATAGCTACAACACTAACACTCCCTCTTAGCTAGGGAGGTATTTTTCCAAATATCCACGTCATGGAGTCTCTCAACATGACACCCACAATGGCTACACCTATTTGTGGAAAATCACATCTCGAGATGTACAAGAGTTCATCACGGAGTCTCTTGACGTGATGTCATCATGGAGTCTCTCAACATGATGTCCACAATGGCTACTCCCATGTGTGGAAAGAAACACATCTCAATCTCAAAGATGTACAAGGGTTCATCACAAAGTCTCTCAATGTGATGACATCATGGAGTCTCTCAACATGATGTCTCATCTCAGTCTCAGAGATGAATAAGGGTTCATCACGGAGTCTCTCAACGTGATGTTGTCATGGAGTCTCTCAACATGACGTCTCATCTCAGTCTCAGAGATGAATAAGGGCTCATCACGGAGTCTCTCAACGTGATATCGTCATGGAGTCTCTCAACATGACGTCTCATCTCAATCTCAGAGAGGAATAAGGGCTCATCACGGAGTCTCTCAACATGATGTCGTCATGGAGTCTCTCAACATGACGTCTCATCTCAGTCTCAGAGATGAACAAGGGTTTGCACCTCATATTTCTCTGTCTCAGAGAAATATACACAGCAAGGGCTTTCACCTCATATTTCTCCGTCTCAGAGAAATATACATTATAACAAATCTTCATGATGATGTGACTCCCTCTAAAGCTCCAAGTACTCACATCAACCTTCTGACCTCCTCGTCGAAGATTGCCTCTGTTGGTTTGTCAAACTCCCTTTGAATGTCATTTCTTCCTCTTCGAAGAAATTGATCACAATGACAATTTGTATAGGTTCGCCTAACGAGTCCCAATCACACGAGCTGAATTTATGCTGGAGTTCTTCAACCATGCAAGAACCTTTCCTTCAGAGAAGGCAACCTTGTACCCTTTGTCCTCCAAGGCTAAAATGGAAACAAGGTTCCTTTTGATCCCAGGTATGAACAATACATTACTCAAATAAAGAGGGATACCTGAATCTAGCTAGAGGGAAGTAGCCCAGCTCCCTTTACGGCATAGCTAGCATCATCTCCTATTATCACTAGTAAGTTAGACTCTTTCTCTACTAAGTTTGTAAGATGCTCTTTGTAGCTTGTGATGTGATGTGAAGCACCACTATCTATCAACCAAGTATCACTGTCAGATTGTACATTACTTGAAAGTGCAGAGATGAATAAGAAACCTTTTGAATCAACTTTAGAACTTGGCTCCTTCTGAGATGTCACTATGTCAATTTCCGCAATAGAAACATGTTGTGTAGATTTTAATTTGCAATCTCGAGCAAAGTGACCATACTTGTCACACCTGTAACATTGAATGTGAGAGAGATCCTTCTTCCTCTTCGGTTCTAGGGCAGAATCCGATTCTCTGTCTCTATTCCTCTTTCTTCCCTTGCCTCTTTCTCTAGAAGTATGTGTAGCAAGAACTTGATTTTCTACATCATGATAGTTTCGCCCAATTCCTCTTGTTGCCAATCTGGATTCTTCTTGAATACAATCAGCTCAAAGACGATCAAACTTGGGCAACTTGGATCTCCCATTGATGCTCTGAATAAAGGGTTCCCAAGATTGGAGAAGAACATTTAGTGCCAACATAACAAGATCTTTGTTTGCAATTATATCCCCAATAGTGCTCAACTGATCTCTCAAATCAGCAATCTTCATAAAGAATGAGATGACTGAATCTTCTTTAGCCATTGTTACATGATGAAGTTGTTGTCTTAAAGCAAGGGCTCTGCTGGTATTGTTGGTCTCATACAATCCTTTTAGAGTATCAAACATTTCTTTAGTTGTCTTCAACTTGGAGATGATCGGTACTAGGTGATTCATCATAGAGTCTATCATGATCTTTCTAGCCTTCATGCCATTTTTCTTCCACTGGATTTTCTCAGTATCATCGAAAGGCTCTGGCATATCATTTTCCACGAAATCAAGGTGGTCATTCTCCTCTAATGCAATGAGTACCCTGGGTTTCCTGTAACAACCTATCCAGTCTACAGCTTAAAAACTTCAACTAACAACTAACTTGTTTTCGGAACTAGGGTTTCCAATTTTTATTTTTTTTCAACCAATTCAAACATGCAACTAACTCTTGAATTTTTAGTTTCAGCTGAAATGAAACATCTAACTGTTATCCATCAACTGTTCACGGCAGAGAAAAAACTAAATAACTACCAAACTAGGGTTTTCCAAAATAAAGATAACGAACTAAAAAGAGAATAACTGCTAGGGCATCATTAACTAACTCGCATCTTTCACCTACTCATAAAACTAGGGCTTCATTTGCAGCTAGAAGGAATAGAAAATTCAATTCTGATGTCGTTACACCATACAATTCATCAACTAACTTTTAATTTCATTTTCAGCTGAAAACAAAACTATTAATTGTAAACATTTAATAGGAAATTGCAGAAGGATAGTAATTACTTTTCTTTGCTTCCAAAAAGTAATGAACAATTCCTACGACTATGAAACAAATATATCAATTGAATGATTCAAGTAACTATCTCACTAATTTACTGCAGAATCTTACAACGTACATTAATATAAAAGAATAGATTTCATGGCTTAAATGAAAATACACTTTAATTAGCATTACATGTACCTGGATTTACAAGTGAGGAAGAAATACATCTGACATCATCTTCATACAGTTATAATTGGAAAGCTTTACCAAGGAGGGAAAGAGAATTTTCATCAGGGGCTTTACTGCCCAACCAAGACCTACTGGTCTCTCGAGTTTCTTCAACTGAAGAACCCACCCTTCACGAGGGTAATCAACATGGATCAAATTATCACCATGCCTCTGAGCCTGGTGACAAGGACCTATACCTCCTGATCAACCTAACTAAGGGTACCTCCCAACTAGAAAGGCCTTCCTGATCAATGGTATATCTGGTACTTGATGGCTGATTGATGTTGAATCTAGCATCGTACCTTGGCCAAGGATTTTAATAGTACTGGCACTCCTATGCCGATATCTCTGACGCTCCTGTGTCGATATCTCTAGCACTATTGTGCCGACATCTTTGGCACTACTGTGTTGTCAGCATTCACCCTTGCTCAACAAGATGTCGTTTGTTCCAAGATTTAAATTATAATGCCCAGATTAAATTCCATTTCTCATTTAATATATTTTATTACAAGATTCATCTTGCAACAGGGTTCTACAATCAGAGTCATATTCTTTAGATTGACAATTTAAATGAAAAGATTGTTTGGCTTAGACAAGCTCATTCCTCTCAAGGAATCATAAATAAAGTTTCAAGTCACAAAGGAAACTCATAATTTGTTCCCATTCAAGTTGATACAATTGTTATTCTCAACAATTCTAGACGACAGTAACCTTCGGGTCAGGATCGAGTTTCAAGATCTCAATAAATATTCTTATATGTTATAATCAACAGAATGAATGATAACCAGGTCAAGATTCTGTTCACTGATTAGACAAAGATTGTCTGGAAATATATTTGATTGTTCTTCCCAGATTTCACAATTGGATGTTGTTCAGCTTATAGCCCAGCAATTCCCATTTACAATTTCAAGCTTGGTCACAACAAGGAAAAGAAGAAGAAATAAACTCAGCAAAGATAATGTATGCAAGGTGCCTGGTTTGGCTTGATTGGGTTAGATTGAAATTGTTTGGGAGTATCAAGATAGTCCCTCTGCTCTCCAAGAATTGGAAATCAATTCTAAATATAGTCCCCACAAATTTTCAAGGTTTGAGTCAAAACTTGATCCGCAGAATGGAAAGGAACGTGTTGTTTAAAACTTTACTAGCTCATCAGACAAAGGGTAGCAGTGCTCGAATGAGATCCCTAACCCGCCAAGGATGATAAATTAAAGAGAAATTTGCTATCATCAAGGACAACATCGATTGCCAGACCAATGAAGACTCAAGATTTGACACAAGAAATTTGATGTAAGCCACGAAACAACAGAAGAGACCAACTTCGATTTTAATGCAGCTTAATTATAATAGATACCCAACAAGATTAATTGAACATTTTCTTCTTGATTAAACATTCCGACCAACGATGAATCCATCTACAGAAATGAATTAATGATAATACTATCGAACCAACATTCAATTTTATCATTTCCTTTATAGCTAATAATATTCACGTGTTCATGCTATCGAGATGAGAAAACATGAAAATTCTACATACATGCCTATGAAGATTCGATTCAGTTATCCTTGATCTCCAAACTTGTTGAGAGTCCGCTAACAAACTCAGCTCTGGAGATGCAATCAAGAAGAGACTTCCGTCACAGAGTAAAGGGTTGAAAAAAAAAACAACAGAATCCTTTTTCTATTCACAGCTACCTCCCGATTATATTGAAGAGGAAGAACTAAGATAGACTCTAGTAAATGAGGAGAAGGATGGAATGAATTTGGTCCAAGCACAGAGACAGAGTGATGCCAATGGTAACGATAGATTAAAGGAAGTGGCGGTGAGATAAGTAAGTTGAATTCCAATGCTAGCTACAGAGCAAAACAAGAAATACGTTTACAGAAGTAAAACCCGTGATCCTCAATACAGCAAGAAAACAAAAATGTGTAGCCGACCCCTCTCCAAACGATGATCCCAATATTTAAACATACCCCCTCCACAACCCTTCAACTGTCCATTCTTGGACGTTTCGAACCTGAGGATAGCGCAAGCTTGAGGAGACAAAATTTGAAGTGTCGTTCCCAATTTCCATTAAATTAATTTTCCATTAAGTTCATTCAACAGTTCGCCTCTTCTAAAGACATCATTAAATTGTACTCAATTATTAAATTAATATTTAACATCTTCAAATACATTTACTTGTAATTTTATTCAAAAGTTGATTTGCTCAACTAAGAGAATGGTTAAAAATATTTAATTATATCAATTATAACAAGATAACCAATTGAAATCTTTAGAAAGGTGATTATTATTTTTATTTAATTTAAATTGACTTATTTAATTAATAATTATATTAGCCATTAATGGACAAGTTACAATCTCGATTCCTTGTCTTACACCAGGTCAAGGTAGACAATAAAATTGATCCATTGTTAACCATGTCCTCTCCTTGATGATATTTCCCTTTCTCTCGTGGCGTCAACAATCCAGCATCCGCTAACAAGAAATATGGTTAGATCGTTCTCAACGGCTAAATAATATGCATTTAAATTTAATCTTGTGATCTCATTCATCTTCACATGAACAATAAATTCACTTGTAAAATAAAGAGTTCGTTAACATTATAGTTACGATAAAAGAACAACTATTGCATTCTCAATGTCATAACCACATGAAAGCAGTTATTTGTAACTAATCATTGCATTCAAAATACGTAACCAACATATAGTCTCAATGTAAGGGATGTGACATTTCCAAGAGTTGAAGTTTGAAGCTCAATCAAGCCTATCTTCCACCTTGACACCGTTCACCATCTTCTTTTTCCGCACAAATTCACCTTCAAAGATTTGTCCTTAGGTTTGTAATAATTTGCAACCTCAAATCTGCAATACTTTTCCTTCAAGATCTGCCCTAGATGAAAAGTTGACTTAACTGCTTAAGCAAATATGATCAGATCCTTTTCTTAGACCCGCTATGATACCATGTTAGTTTTATGATCATAAATGTAAATAAGCAGAAAAAACAACACACAGATCAAAGAACACAGCAATTTTACCTTGGGAAAACCCTCCTACTCGAAAGAGAAAAACCCAGCAAATAATATCCTCTTATATATCAGAATAATAAGTGCAAAACACTGCTTACAAATCAGGCCTAACACAAGGCTGAGTTTGAAACAAGCAATGGAGACACTTCTCTTTAAAATGGATCTGTTGCTAAGACTAGCGAACTGCTAAGAATGGTGAATTCCTACTGCTAATAATGGCGAGCTCTTGTTATGTTCTTCATTTATGATTGATGGAATTGTGCTCAACAATCTCTCTCTTGTTGCTCTATTCTCTAGATTTTCCTTGTTATATATTGTTTCAAAGAATCTGACTACCTCCTTGTTTACTTCCTCTGCAGATTGAGCAACTTCTCCATTCTCTTTTTTGATTTCTACTATTCTTCTTTTGCTTCAATTGGCAATTGTCGATTTGTGGAAGTATTTGGTGTCCCTGTCCCCCTCTTTTAACCATGTCTCTCTTGACTTTTGGCACCAGAAACATTCCTCTCTTTTCAAAATCTCTACTAATTCTTCTTTTAGGCTTTTTTCATTCTCAAAATCATCTGCCTCCATCCCATTTTTTATTATGTGTTCATTCAGAGCTTTGATTTCCTCTTCCACTCTTTCCTTCTCCTGGAAGATATTTTTGAAGTGGGTCTTGTTACATTCCTTGAGTTTGACTTTGATATAGCCTAGCTTCTTGTTGATTTTAAAAAGCTCTAATTTGTCTCCAAAGGTGATTTCATTCCACCACTTATCTATTAGTTCTGGGAGTTGCTCGTCCCTTAGCCACATGTTTTCAAATTTGAATGGGCTTCCTTTTGGGGGGTCTTCCTGTCTAAGGGATAACATCACCAAAAAATGATATGATCTTGTGAAAGGTAATATTTGAACCTCTTGAGTGCCTGCTGATTCCCCCCAATCTCCCCACATCATAAACCTATCCAACCTTTCAGCTATATTAGTGAAGCCCTTCCACCTATTTAACCAAGTGAATATTCCATTTTTGGCTTGTAGATCTACAAGTTGGTTGTTATCTATAAACTCTTGAAAGTCACATTGTATGGCAGTGATTTTGCCCAAGCCCCCCTTGATTTTCTTCATCATTCAAGGTTGCGTTGAAATCCCCTGCAACTATATCTCTCCCATTCCTATGATCCTCCAATTCTCTTGAAATTCTCCTCTACACTTGTCTTTTTCCATAGTGGCGATTGGTCCATATACATTGATGACAAAAAATTGCCCATTCCTCATCAAACCCTTGAATTTTATTAGCTGCCAATTACTTTCTTCTACTTCTACTTCACCTCCTATTGTTAATGGGTTCCATATAATGCCAAGGCCTCCTGATGCACCTTCTAACTCCTTGAATTTCCCTTTCCATTGTCTCCAATTGATCATCCTTTTCTCTCCTTCCTCTTTGCTCTAAGTTTCCTTTGCCCTATTGAATTGTCTGCAATTTCCAGCTTAGCTTTGTTCGATTTTGGTCCCCTTTTTCCCTTCCTCTTTATGTTTGGTTTTTTTTATTTTTGATTGAGACTACTCAAGCATCCTTTCCTTAATCAATTCTCCTTCCTCAGCCTCCTCTTGGTCATCCTCCTCTAATTTTGTTTCCTAATCACTCCCTTCCTCCTCAAATTGTGTCATGTTTCCTTCGATCTCCAGATTCTCTTCTTCTTCATTACTTTTTGCTGATGGCATCCTCTTCAATTCTTCTCCTCTCTCCTCTTGCCCTTCCGCTCTCAAATTATTTGTTTCACTTGATAGTTCTCTAATCTACAGGTTGATGTCTTTTTGAAGTTTTCTTGCTTCGTCCAGAAGAGTATTTAGGTCTTTCTCTGCCTGTGAAGCCGCCTCCTTCGAATGTGCTAGCACTGGGTGAAATTCCTCCATTCTACTTTGGTTTTTCCAGTCCAACTTCCTCTTTTTGGATCCTGACATCTCCTTCTAATTTGACCCTACCCAATTTTGGTCCTGTTCAATATGGATTGTTTTCCCTCCTATCTCTCCATTACCCATCTTTCCCTCATTATTTTCCATTGCCTTTTCAGAATAGCCTTCTTGGATTGATCTTATAAAAAGACATTTCCCTATATGCACTCCTTCACATACTTCCACTTTTTGTTGCCAACTTCCAAACTTCGTCAGTATCTCCAAGTTTTATAAATTCCAACACCTTCTGCTATTTCCACTAGTATGTTGGCTCCTATTTTCACCATAGCTTCCACATTCCAGTACTCCGACGAAAGGTCCACCAGTTTGATCCATGTTGGGGTTTTTTTAATGGTGTAATTCCATGGGTCAAAGTTTGATTCCCAATTTAAACAATGAAAGCTATATCCCTTTAAAAACAGGGGGTTTCCATACACTATTTCCTGCTTCAAATTTAGATCTATGCATTATATGAGAAAGAAGGAGTTCAGTAATTGATGAATACTTACCTGGTCCTTGAAGTTGCTCTGCCACCAGGCCATAATTTCCTCCTTAGGGCAACCCAGACCACACCATTTTGTGAATAAGGCCCTATATTTCAACCTGGCTACCCTTGCTTCTATCACCTTTGATGGCATTGCGAACAACTTGCTCCCCCATGGCCGCATATTGGCTTCCGCATCTCTACTTTTCCATTTTCCTTGGAATTTCTTCCCTCCAAGACCTCTTCTACTCAAATTCAGATCCCTTGCATTCATCCTTCGGCCCACTTGTTTCCATTCCATTCCTCCTGGAATTCTTTCGCCTCATGGTTTTGTTTTTCCCTTATTCTCTAGATTAGGGTTTCCAAAGCCTTTCCCTTTCCAAGTTTTGTTGGTACGCTTTGGGCTCTCGATCTTCTCCCTTCTCCAATTTGAAGACGATGCTTCTCCAGAGCCTCATGCCATCTGTTTGGCTTCACCCCTAGATTAGGCGCCTTTCTCTAGTCGTCACCATGGGATTTCCATCCTACCTAATTTTGATTTTGCGTCGCAGGATCCTCCATCTTGCAGTAAAATAGATGGTATTTGTCCACCCAGTTTTCATTCGTGAAAACCCATTGTCAGGTGTGCATGAATCCGTCTGCTCTATCTCCGACGACTCCATCTTCTCCTGTGCCAAATCTCTTGCATTTTTTTGCTTGGCTTCACCACCTTGCACCATTTAATAAAGTCTTGGTTAATTTTTGTTGCAAATACTTACTTGTATTGTTTTGCCTGATTATCACTTAAATTTTTTCTGAAATAATTGGTGCACCTTCTTTCATAAAATTTATTAATTGCTGCACTTTTATCAATTCGTATGTTTTTGGTGAATGCACATTGTTATTATATTTTTATGTGAAATAAAAAATTTATAATAAATTTAAATTTTTGAAAAATGTATGTATATAAAATCAATTTCTCACCCACAACCTCTAGATATTCCCTTTCTCATCATGTTATCATTGCCATTACAAATTCTGTTTCTTGTTTCTAATAACATTAGATGCTGGTGAGAACATAATTATGGGTTCATAAAAAATGGCTCCCCTGCAAACCGAGACATTTAATCCAATCTTATACAAACAAAAGAAATTCACAAAAACACGGTTGAGAGAACCGTATTATCAGCTAGGGCATGGGTATGCGACGAAGTTTGCAAAGAAATCCATTGACCTTTGCAAGGTCGACATCTGAAATACCCTATCATTCCTTTGTGGTAACAGAGAATGTTTTTACTCACTTTCTTGAAACAATGGGCCAAACGCTAAACACCTATAATGCATGTACAGAAATATCCATGCACCACCGTATAGGGTTTTGGTGGAGAATTGAAAACGAATGGAACAACAGATTTCTGAGTTTCAAATACTGTTACAAATGCCTCACGAAACCCAAATGATTTTTTTTTTTTTTAAATTAGGTGCGAATTGAAGACATTGTTCTGCATTACCTCATTAAATGATTTGAAATGTATGTTTCGCTCTCTATGCAATTGTGAACGGCAAAGGTTTCAACCATAAAAGACTAGCAACACCATCAGGAGCAAAGCGTTGAAAGATGTTGATCAGTATTTGTAGATTCAACTGGTGGCCTATCTGCAAAACATTTAGCAAATAGAAACTGGTATAAGGCTTCTTCACATGCTTACCTTGACCTATTTCTTCATGGCTGCTGATATTTTTCAGTCTTTTGGGTTTTGTATATAATAAAAGCCAAGCGGTGTAGAGTTTCAAATCAGAAAACTCTGTATTTTCCAGTTCTATTGGTAAGCTAGCAAGAGACATTTGATGAGTATCAAGGATGAGAGATGAAATGTATTATAATTGTTTTCATAGGACACCCAACTTCTTGTGAAGTATCATGATATTTCATGAACTTTTAGCAGCCTGCATAGTCCATAATCTGTTTTCTGTGGTTTGTTGGTCTTAATAGAGATAGAACTTTTTGTTATCTTGCTTTACCTTGATGTCCCCTTAAATTTAGGGTGCGATTTATTGGATCCACGTCTTTCTTTCTTTGGTTTTTTTGAACATATGTAACTTTTTTTTATAAGTGATTTAAAAAAAAAGAAAAAATATTGTAACTTGTTCTATTTTAGTTTCGTACTGTTTCTCGATTTTGTTGTGTTGAAAGTTTTTTGACACTCCATGATCCATCATCAGGGTGAAAGTTTTTTAATTTTTCTTATCCTCTTGGTCTCTTCCATCCTGATCCTTATCCTCTTGCTCTCTTCCATCCTGATGATGGATCAGTGTGATCAGAAATGTTGATGTAAAAAACTTTCAACACAATGAAATCTAAAAACACTACAGAACTGCAATATGGATTGTGGAAATTAAGACATCAAAATGTATATTTAACTATATTTATTAATTAATTGAAAAACATAAAACAATATTAATTAATTGAAAATATATTTGTAATTAATTAGTAAATATTATTAAATGTATTCTGAAATGTAGATAGACAATATGTAATAAAATAAATGTGACTATATGAAAACAAAAGTGGCGTCCTTAACATATTTTCAAGGATACCAGGAACAGAGGGTACCTGGACACCAAGGACAGAGGGAGTAGCATTGATGGTAGCAGATTTGTCAAGTACAATGGTGACCTTTTCGACAGCTATTTCTGACAAGGGATGATCACTGCGGGGCCTCTCATATCCATCATTATAATTATTAGCCCCTGCCGCTGAGCACAAGGAGAAGAAGAGTAGTATTGTTCCCACTACTTTTCCCATTTTGCAGGTCCCCTCCATGAGTATTTGTCCGCGCTAAACGCAGACACCTGTTAGAGCTACAAGTTCATAAATAAATCCTTCATTTCCAAGCTTTTACAAAGATTCTCTCCTCGCAAGGACAGCTTTGAATTTGTAGCTTTCCAACGCATTTGGTTGTTTGACATTCCGTCCCTAGTTCTTTTGTCTACTTCTCTACGTCTTTTTTATTTATTTGTTTACGTGTCCGATTGGACTATATGTTTGCGTTATTCACCATTGGCCTGCACATCTGCTCTGCAATTTCACTACTGAATATACACATTCACTCCATTAAATCAACTGTACTTTGCAATATATTCTGAGGTTAATGAAAATTGAGTTTATTTTTTTTATTGATTTAAATTTAGATTATTTTAATAAGTAATTTGTTTTGGAAATGTTTTTTTATTAATTATGGTGAATAAAGCAATTTAATGAATAAAAGCCATTCAATTATATTTTGAAAGATTGAAACAATGATTAATAACACTAGCACTCGCACCTAAAGGAGGTTCAAGGATTAGGTCAATAGAAAACTATATGTCTGTTAATATGTTAGAGAGTATGTATTTGTATATGCAAATTCTAGTCGCATATGTTGGATTAAACAATTAATAATAAATGACAAATAATAATAAAAAAAAAAATTTAAACAAATCTAGATTTTTTCCTTAAAAAATTAAGTATTATTTGATATAATGCAGTGCAAATGAAAAAAGAAAGTTGTCATCAAATTGATAAAAAACATTGCAAATGGAAATAGAATATTCCCATCCAATTGTCAAATCAATATTTCTCTGGGTTTTATGTGATAAGTGAGATTTTGGAGGCTTTTACCATTAAATGATTGTTGGTTTACCATTAAACAACTATTGAAACTTGTTTTCCGACAAATCAAAAGTGGTTTGCAAACATGAGCCTTGTTTCAAGCTCAAATCTCACAATATATGTAGCCTATCAGCTAATAATTAAAAATATATTATGATGATTAACAAAAAATACTTGTTAATAATCATTGTTTAAATCGTTCAAAGTATAATTAGGTGATTTTCATTCATTGGATTCCCTTATTCACTACGGTGTAATCAAAAGAACACTTCCAAAACAAATTGATTATTTGTGAATGTAAATTTCTAAGGTTTTGAGTAAGTTGTCTCAATCAAGTAAAAATAATCTAAGTTTAAGTTAATAGAAGAGTGAAACTTAATTCTCATTAACCTTAAAATATTTTACAAAGTACAGTCGGTTTAATCAAGTGAATGTCTTATGCAAATACAGATGGAGATATAGTTGCAAATGTAGATGTACAGATGGAGATACAATTGCAAATGTAGATGTAGTTGTTTGTACTAGTCCTTATAGTTTAAGGAAACATATGACAGTTGCTTGTACTATTCCTGGTAATTTAGGGAAACATATGAAATATATGGTCGAATTTTTCAAGTGTATAACTTTCTTTTAAATTAGTGTAGTTACAGTTTAGTAATTAGAATTTTAGTTTAGAGTGAACAAGGGTTGGAATTAAAGATGAATGTTTCACCAAAATTGTCGTATACTATTACATTTTATTTCCTTGTTTTTTTCATATTCTTTTTAAATTTATACATAAGGAGAACAATATAAAACTTATGGAACCATTAATTTAAAAAAGGTTTTTAAATTTTTTGAATAATTATAGTTAATTAAAATATTTAGCTAAGTGGTATTATGTTCTAAATGGTAAAATGATATGTTAATCTCCTTTGACTTATGTTTTTTTTTTTTAAATAAAAGACATAGAAGCCTATATATATTATATATAATATAATAAAAGAAGTACATCAAAGTATATGTCGTTTAGGCAAGATGCCAAAGATAGTTACAATTTATCTCCTTTGACTTATGTTATTAAATGTAAGATTTGTCAATTTCATACAAACATTGATTTTGTCTAAGGGGGTAGCAGAAAATTGGTTCCTGAAAAATAAGGATGAAGTAAGAGTACAATCCCAACAAATGTAAAAGAGAACAAAAATAAATAAGTGAGAGAAAATATATAAAAGAAAATCATATCCTTCAATGCCTCATTGATCTTGTAACATTTATAAATATAGCACAAGGCCACTTTGTAGTCATCTTGCAAGGTCCAACCATTTTGCGACTCAATTGTACTCTTATTTATTATGATTCATAAGTTGTAGCATGTTTTAGGACTTTCTAGTTAGATAGTGGATTTTTTTAGTTGATTAATGTTATTTCTATGTGATGTTATGAGATGGTGGATATAGATGTATGATGTTAGATCATGATTTATGACTTTGCTATGTCATCTTATCATTTTAGGTTGTTTATGAGCATATTGAGATTACCTTGTGATTACCCCATGGGACTTTGGATACCTTGTGATTACCCCATGAACATATGCATGATGTCTAAGCTCTAATATTTTATATCTTGATGCACTTCAAGTATTAGAAAATAATGTGTATTCATATGCATTTTTTTAGAGTTTAAAATTAATTAGAAAGAGATTGGGAAAATATGTGAGAAATGACATCTTTTAAACTTATTAAAATAATCACCTATTGACAATAATTATGTTATTAAAGGATCATTTGTAAACCCTTATGGAATACATGTGGCATGCAACAATTTGTTCCCTCATTTGGCATTTCACTTGCATTTGGACTTTACTTTGCATTTGAATTTGGAGTAGATATTATGGGTAGAGGAAAATATATTAGATTTATTGAATTATTGGAATTAATCCTACCTTATTATATAATAAGTTTTTTGTGGACTAGCTGCCCACCTTGAAGAGAATAGACATAATAGCTAATTATTAGTGAGGCTTACAAACTAGAGTTAAGTCTTTAGAACTAAAGGAGAGTTAATAGAAGGGATTGTCTCTTTGTGTTTTCATTACCATATTTTAGGAAAGGAAATATGAATAGCTAGAAAAGAGAAAACAATGAAAAAACTTAAGGGTTTGAGTTGGAAAATAAGTTTTAAAAACTTGAAGATTGTTTTTGAGTTGGAAAGAAGGATTGAAAATTAGGAAATCTTATGTTGGATTGGAAAGGGATTTGTGTATCACCTTATTGGAGATCCAAGGATTTTAAAGCTTACATGAGGTAGGATTCTCACACTACTTTATTCTTATTCTTGCTTATCCCTTCACCTTGATAGAAATAGTATTCTTATTTATTTCATAAGCATGTAGAAAAGTTAAAAACTTGTTTATATTCTCGTGTGTCATTTATTTTTGTTAAAAAGTTAGTAGGGCATCCATTAATAAAGTCTTAAGCTTTCTAGTTATTTTACCCTTTGTGCATATTTAATATTAATGAATTGAATAGTCTTTTTGTATACCTCAAATGGTGTTTTATGTCATGTTAAATATCTTTCATTTGGATTAGACTTGTCTAAGCATGTGCAAGGGATTGATATGTGTGTAGAAGAAAAACAAAGTATTGATTCTAAAATTAAGTATATAAACTTGCTCAACAAGGGACAATTTATGTTGCGACAATGTGATCATGACAATTTTAATGGGGTCCACATGTTTTCTATAATAACATCCTTGAGATAGTAAGGTATTTTGGCATATGCTAGTGGTTTTATTTCATCCTTCTTGAGAATATGCTACTTAAGCATGATATTCCAAGGGGGGAGGAGCACCAAAGCATACTATTTCAATTTAAGGTCCTTTAGTGTCAAATACTCTATTGCCTTATCTACAAGACAATATCCTTCCAATGTATTAAGAGAAATCTATTATGTCTTTTGAGATAGCCTCATATTTATGGTGTGTTAGACTTAATGTTGCCATAAACTATTCTTAAATATGTATTTATGTGGATCTATGTTGCTTTCTCTTTTCAAGGAGGGGTGATGCTTGAGAGCACCACATTGGTTGGGAAGTAGTTATACCCCCATTTCATAGGAAGTTATAGCCTATGGAAGTTTGTAGACTATCACCTTTTTCATTTTTGAAAAATATGCATCATATTTGTTTTAAATATTTTTTTTCTTAAGCAACATTGTATCAAATGATGGTTTGATGAATCACATGTGTGGGTTTGGATATTGAGATATTATATGTGTACCATCAATTCATAAAAATGTTGTATATCTTTATGGATATTGATGAGAAAGAGGGTCTAAAAATTTATGTTTTCAAAGTGCATGATTTCTAGCTAATGAGGTTAGATCTTGTTTTTGGGTTAATTTGCATGGACTCTAGTGTAATTCCATAGCACTTAATCAAAAGACATGTTATATTACCAATTTTAATGGTTTTCTTACTTAATTTTCATTCATGTTTGTTTGGTGTGTGTTTGTATGTCTTCAATATTTAATAATTAATTATTTAACATAAAGTGTTCATAATAGTATGTCTTCAATATAGAAGGCTACATAGACATATCTTAAACCCTACATAAAAAATTTAGCTCGGTATTTAATATAGTTTTGAGATGAATGGATTTTATGATCAAATATGAGCATCTATAATAGGATTTAGGGTTTTATGGTTGCATCATTTCCTATGTGATTTCTTGGAACCCTTTTAGACTTTGATAGTACTCTTCTGATCATCCTTTTATTGTTTATAGTACACAATAATGTCATGTTTTAAGAAAGTTATGACCATTATTTTTTTTAACTTAAATATGAGATAATCACTTAAAAATGTATGTTTTGAAGATCTTTGCATGGTTGGTGAGGTCTTGGTATTCTCTATGATTATCCAAGATATTATAAATATTCGATAATTTATTCTATAGTTTTGAAAGTAATTTTTGTGAGTTATTCATTCTTACCCTATGAACAGTGTTCAATGTTTATGAATGTTTCCTTTAAGATAATCTACAAATGAACAATGGTTTATATTGTTGATTATGATGTCAAGAAAGAAGTTAATCTACTCTCGGAATCCCTTAATATCCAAGTATTCATTAAACTCAAAAAAGAAGGCTTGCATGTGTGAGTTGTAACTAGGTATCTATATTGGTTGCATATAGGATTTCTATGTATATGTGAAATGACCTAGTGTGTATGTTAGAAGAAAAAGTTGAAGAACGATTGGTACTCATTTTTCCCTTATGCTATGTTGTCTTAAAGTCGTGAATTTAGCTACTTATGATTGCATAGTTATTATTTAATACTCAAGTGATCTCACAATAGTGTGTCCCACTTTTTGGTCTAAGTGGGACACTAAAATTAGCATTTTTAACCAAAAAAAATTACTTTCTACCACTTATTAAAATTTAATTATTAAGACTTTGAAGATGATGTGAACTAATGATTTTTGAAGTTTCATGTGTAGTTTTTTTTTTCTTCCAAATTTTAAATCATTTATCTTATTTTTAAAACACTTATTAATAATTGTTTTTAATACTTTATAAAATTTTTGGGGTTGGGGCCCTCGCTCAGTTGGCTAAATCTTTCTTGTTGCAGGAGGTTGGTCACGGTCTAGTCTCCCCACCCCGTAGTCAGAGTGTCACAACAGCTATCCGTTAAAAAAATTTATCAAATGCACCAATTTATAGGGGGTCGTGCTACATTCTGGAGTCTAAAAAAAAACTTTATAGAATTTTTAATGAGGTATTATTTCATATTGTATATTTTTTTTAGAAATGACATAAATTTAAATTATCTTAAACATAAAGCATTAACACTAATATCTAGTGCATTTATATTTTTCCAAATATTTTATTATATAATTTTTATTATTATCTAATTCATATTAATTATAATTTAAAGGAATATTATTCCATAATGCATAAATTTTATTGTATATCCCTAAATTATTATTTAGATCTAAAACAAGAAAAAATATATATAGTGTGCTTAGTTTTTACATTTTTTCTTGACTTTTTTTAATTTTTGCACATGCATTGAATGAAGACCTTTTATGTTCAATTAAAAAAATTGTTCACTATAAAATAAAAAATAAATATAATAATTAAATGAAATATGTTATAAAGTATAATTTTTAGAAAGATAACTCCAATTGATACAATCCTACAAGATATCATGTCATTGTGAATATATTTGATGGTTCAACCTTGCTTCGAAACAAAATTTCCCTTGAAAACCTAGGTGAATAAAGGGAGGAAAAGACCTTCCTTCCATATAGTATTTTCAATTTAAAATATTTAAAAAGTAAAAAAGAGGCCTTCATTTGAAGGTTCCCACCTTCATTCAAAGGTTATATTGACATATGGAAAATAGTTTACATTTTATTAAATGAGCTTCGTTCAAAGGTGTTCAATATTTTTTCCTTCAAAAAATATTTTTCCCCCATCCCAAAAGTGGGCCACACTATTGTAGGATCATCCACCTTTCTCTCTTCTTGAATATGCATTCTCTAGGTTTATGATTTACAATGTTATTGAAAAATTAACAATGTTTTGTTAGTTAAGTATGCTAATGAATATTAATTCTATTTATTATTCTTGATCTAGGATGGTGTTGTACAAGAATATGATTAATCGTATTACATGCAAAAGTATTATCTCATTATCACTTTAACACTTAAGTGATGTTTATAAACTAATAAGAGGTCAATAGAAGTGTATGTTATGATATCCCCAGATCTCACTTCATTTGAATAGGTGCTTACATGGATAAGAGATATGTGAATGTATAAATCACATATATATATCCTTATGTATGTTTTCTCATATGTGTAATAGAGAATCTTATTTATACATGTTAGAAAAAGCTAATAGAAAGGAATGGTATTACTCACATTTCTTAAATATTACCTTGTTTATGAATAAGGATTGAGTTCTAGGTGAGAAAAATAAAATTAAACTCTTTACTTTATTGATGTCTCATAGATCCTTGAAAAGATAAGATAAATTTGAATGAAATAAATACTAATTTTATCTCTCTCCTCTTTATTATTATCTATATTATTCAAAAAGATTAAATGAACTAGTATTATGTGTTTCATGTTATGATCTCTCTTATGTTTATATAACAAGAAAATGAATTGATGAATAAATCTTATAATGAAAGATAAACAGTTTTTTATCTTATGTTTATGATAAGAATGCAAAGAGTGTAATTTTTCATTTCTTAGTCTACTTCTATTCATCTTTATTTAATTATTACAAATTGTATTGTGCTTTCATCCTTGAATTTTAGTTTTCTGTTGGTGTGTGTGTGTGTCACATCATGATGTGTACCACTCTTTATAGATTGAGATGATCTCATTTTTCTAGTTGTGTGTTACCTACATGACTCTTTTATGTGTGTTCGGTGTTTTTTTAGTGTAGTCATGTGTGATGACTACACTTGTTTGTACAAGTTGCAAAATTGTTGTGATATATTTTAATGTGAATTTTATTAACCTTGTTTTCCAAATTTTGTCCTTGATAAATTTTATGCATTACAAATCTTATCATGAGGTCACTTAATATTCAACCACGAAGAAGAAACAAGGCGAATGAAAGAAGAATCATCCTAGTGTAGAGCATTGTGGAGGAAAACATATTTGGCTAGATGTTGGTGAAGATCAAACATCTCATAAAAAAAGAGCCAAGGATCTATGATCTTTATAAGCCATAAATATTTTGAGAAATTTATTCAAATCTCTGAAGAGGAAAAATAATCACTCCCTAATCTTAGAATAAGGAGAAGATCCCCAAAAAAATGATCCTCAGTTTAAGGCCCCACTAACCAAATTTGATAAATACTATACATCATCTCGATATTATAGTGACCAATATTTGTGCAAACAAAGTGTGAACACACTTTGAGCTATGTAAAAGGTACCCTCAAACTATATGACAATTGGATCTTTTTGTACCTCAAAGGGTGGGTGATCACATCCGCAAATTGAAGATATGTATATTGTAATAGTTTCAAAGCTTCAAGGAAAAAGGTTCATAAAGCTATAAAAATTTAAACCATAGGTGGCCTTTATAGATCTTGTCTTTGATACACATGCCTATCTCTCTTGTAGAAAGATCAAGAGAATCAATTGAAAAATTATGTAGGTGAAAGCTACCCATGCCAATGTCTACAAGGTCTAGCAAATTAGAAGCCTGAACATACCAATGAGATTAGATCCCACATTATGCCCTTTGCATAAATGATTTCAATACTTGATATAGGTATTTTAAAACATTGATTGAAGTATTGGCCACCTATCTAAGCCTATGTACATCATAGTTAACACTTGAAAGACCACAATAATAATGAGGGCTAGTACCAAATTCAGCAAGAATGATGTCTTGAGGAGTAAATATTTTAGCATGAAAAATTCTACATAACATGGAAGTACAGACTCTTATAATTCAATTTTTGTCAACCTTTCCAAGTTTTTCCCCTATATAGAAGAATAGGTGTAACAAGTGAGTGAAAGAGGTGAATCTTAGTTTATATATCTTGAAACTAAAGTTGGAATAACTATTTATCAAGATTGGTGATAAATTAGCATACCATTTTCTCAATTTAGACTCAACAACTGATGACGAACTAAAGTGTTCCCAAGAATAAAAGAACCCATATATATAAATATGAAAATACTTTCTCAACCCTCTAAAATTTATGTGTGAGGAAAACTTGTTTAGAAGTATGCATCATACTAATACAAACCTATACCTTTTATTTTTTAAAGATTTACTTGTAGAGTAGGTGTATCACAAAGGGATGCTAAGATATATAATTGTCTCTTAAGAACTTCCTCTAAGTAGGACATCAAATTGATTTCATTTTCAAACATAATAATAATAACACAAAATTTGTATATGAAGCAGTCATTTGTTCCCCAACAACTTGAAATGATTTCCTTGAGCCCATTTATGTATGTATAAAAAATAGGGGAGAGTGGAAAGCCTTTATCAACCCTAATGGTGCTTCATACTAGCTTTATCTAACCAAAGAATATGTGCACTTTTCCAATAATAGACTTGTCGAGCATCATAAGTGATCACTATTTCAAAAAATCTAAAGCCTTAATCCTATCAATCAATAAATGTAAAGAAATAGTGTCAAAGGATTTGCAAAAGACTACAAAGCAACAATGCATTTTCCACTGTATAACATTGTCTCCTTAGTTATATAGGTCAATTTTAAAATATAGTCATGTGTGATGATTAATCCTAAAGTCTACATGACCCTTAGCTCTTGAATTTTCATTTTCATCCCATCTACAAATATGGGTGTTTAAACTTTTACTACATATTTTTGCAAAAGTATGATCAATAATTATTGTCACCTAAAATTGCACCCTTATTGAACTTCGTATAATATTTCAAAGACACAATGGGAATCATATCTCAAGAGTGGGACCTTGCTAACTTCACATTAGACCTCCAAAGAAGGCTAGTTCCTTTTTAAGTATAAGGGTAGGTACTTATCCAACTCAACACATCTTAAAACTAATGCCTACTCCCACTCTAATGATTCACAAAGAAAAGGGAGAAGGAAAACACATCAAGGGAAATATGGTGATGCACCAAGACTTGATTGAGTTCTCATTTCTCATAATATCACATGAAACCCATGAAAAGATATAAAATCACACAAATCTATATTTTTAATAGCTCCTACAAAAATGTATGGACTTGGACTTAAGGGGTTTGAAAAGTGCTAATATGAATAGGGATAGCCACAATAGACTATATAATAGGCTCAAAGGATTATAAATCCATAAATATCTCCTACAACTGAGCATACACAACATACATCTCATAAAGGAAAAAAAATGATTCATTCATGAAGGTAAGAACACTTAATCAACATTGCAATAGAAGAAGAAAGATAGATAACCGATATTGATCAATGGAAGTACATGACATACAATAATTATGAGAAAAGGTGAAAAAGCATTTTTTTATTGATTGCAAGGCATTAATCAATCTTTTTACAAATTCAAAAAGAGCTAAGAAATATGTTACAAAGAAAAAATTTCTTAAAACTCTCTCCTATTGGAACTAAGAACTATCTTGAATGAGGACCATTGGGCCCTTAATACCTCAAGAGGAAAGTGATGTAGTTGCAATAAGTTTTGCGATCCACTAGGGGTACATCATAGAGGGTATGATTATGATATAACCATCATTCTCATCAATTTTATATAGAATAATTTAAATTTAAAATCTAATCTAATCACGTAGAAACATGGAAGAACATACTATGTACCTCTTCCATACCTCTAAGTATTTATGGTTCATGGGATTGAGTGCAAAAATTGAAAAAATATTTAAAAAAAAATGTTAAAATCATGACATGGGGATGGCATGTCAATTATGGTCTCTACAATAATAATGGAAGTATAGGGTTCATGTCATTTTCCTCCTTTGAATCCCCGCCAATCTATATAAAGAATTATTTATGGACGCCATTGGATCCAATTTGGTAGTTGGCAATCATTACATATGCATTAATGACATTTCAAGATTATTTTGGGGGGTAGGTGGGAGTGGTTGAATGGAATTCACACCATTACATCTAAAATTTAGGATGATCATTATATTTTCCCTTTGTCTTGTCACATTGAAGCTTTTTGGCCTTTCACAAACTATGTCACACTTTCATTGGGTTCGTAAACTTGCAAACTTGTCAACATTTAGAACTTGAACACTTTTCAATCTTCTTTCTTCCTCTCTCTCATTGCTCATTTTTTCAATTTTATGAAATTGTGAACATGTGAATTTTCTTTCTTTCAATATGTCACAATTCAATAAAAATAGATAACTTGTGAACCATGTTGACATATTGAAAGTTCACAAACTCACAAACTTCCAGTATGGTGAACCTTAACCATTTCTCATTTTTTGTCAAATTTTAAGGGAACCTATGAACTTTGAACCTTGAACCATTCTCTTCCCTTCATCACACATTCATAGAGTGCAATTTTATAAACTTTGAAACATCACAAACTTGACTACTTTTCTTTCTTTCTTATTAGGGTTTTTGGAGGTTTGTGAACTTGTGAACTTTTTCAATATGTAACTTAGACAAAAAAAAAAGAAAATATTTATAAATATTTATATAGCCAGTTTTTATTTTCACAGCCTAGATTATTGGCTAAACAATAAAGGGGAAAAAACACAAAAAGGAGATATATTTGAACATAGGGGTCCATTTAAGATCTCTTGGATTAGTTATGAATAATGGGTCAAACAAGGCATGAAATGACAATATTTTGGTAACCTTTGTAGGATGATTTCCTACTAATCATGGATCTAGTAGCCTTATCAATCCATTTGGAATGGATTCATTGTAAGCCTTACAAACAACCTAGGGAATATAAACCTAAGTACAAGCAAAAGGAGACGACACATGTAGACTACACTTAGAAGAAACATGAAAACTAGAGTCATGCATTCCCCTAATGAGAATACAAAGTGTGGACAACACTTTTTTGACACAAAAAAAATACTCTAATATTTACATGGCTTAAAAATTGACCTCAAAAATATGGCTTGAGGTGTATCACATTGACTAGGATAGGCAGTTCTCTATTTAGTCTTGCAAGCTAGACAACATTAGCCTATTTATAGTTGGTTATGGCTTATGGGCCACTCCACATGGCATCAAATTTTATATGTATTCTATCATTTTCTTTATCTTCATCCTACTTCAAGACTAGATATCCTTCCTCAAAGGTCTTATTAATTGGTTTCCTATCAAAAGCTCTCTTAATGTTTTCCTAATGAGCCTCAAAGGTATTCGTGGCTTTATTTTTATCTCCTCTAACTCCATCAACTTAGCCAACCTTATTGCATATCATATCACATTGCTTGGATCCAATCTAGGGTTCCAATCTACCAAAAAAAGCACCACAAAAGATGAGTGCAAATTTGAATAACAAAGTGGAAGATTTTCTAGAACAAAGTCTCATTAAGGAAAGTATGGGCCCTCACACAATGCTTGCACTACTTTCACTGATGAATGGTTGAGAGTGGACAATGTGCACAAACTCTCACACCATTAACAAGATCACCATAAAATAAAACTTTCTATTGCCACAAATGAATGATCTTGTGGATTATCTAGTGCAACTTTTTTTTTAAGATTGATCTCAAGAGTGGATACCGTCAAATCAAAATTTGAAAAGGGGTCAAATGAAATACCTCATTCAAAACAATAGGGCTTGTATGAATGGTTGGATATTTTATTTGGATTGACCATCATGTTGAGCACATTCACATGTGAGGTTGATTAATAAAGTTGTAAATTCATTTCTAGGAAGATTTGTGATTATATATGTAGATGGCATTTTGGTGTTTAGCAAGATAAGGAAAGGGCATCTTGCACATTTGTAGAAACTCTTCATAAACCTAGGGAGTGGAAAGTTGCACATGTAAACTTAAAGTAGATTAATTTAATTAGGAAATATTTTACATACTTGGTATTCATTATATCTCAAGATGGATTACAAATTGACCCAAAGAAATTCTACAAGATTATTGTGGCTACACCTAAAGGGCATGAAAAAATCATGTTTCCATGGATTGGAAAGCTTCTATAGGAAATTCATCACAAATTTTAATGGTATTTGTGTAATTTGAATGTAATTCATGTAGAAAGATATATTTAAGTGGAAAATTATTGCCACTAAAAGTTTTAAACTCTTGAAGAAAAAGGTGATAGAGGAGCCAATGCCTAAACTTCTAGATTTTTCAATTTTTTTCCTAGTTGATTATGATGCCAATAAAAAAGTAATTGGTAGAATCATGAACCCAAAGGGTAGACAAGTCATACAACTCAAAGAAAAATTGAATGAAGCAAGACATAAATACTTTTATCTATGACCAAGAATTTTATGCCATCTTCCAAGATTTGTGCAAGTGGAGACATTATATACTACCAAGGAGTTCATGTTGTACACAAACCACTAGGCACTAAACTTTATCAACAGTTAGGAAATTCAAACCAAAGACATACAAGATGGGTACAATATATACAAGGTTACTCTTTTGTGGTGAAGTGTAGGGATAGTGCAACCAACAAAGTCACAAAAACCTTGATTGGGAGGCTAACATTATTTTCCATAATGACTATATAACTAGCAGTCATGGAGGGAATGAAAGATTTGTATGACACAAATATTGATTTTGAAAATGCATTGAATGCATGCATAGAGCCATGGGCTAGAGATAGAAGTCCATATGTATATTTATTTACACAGGAGGGATACTTGTTCAAGAAACAATAGTTGTGTATTCTATAGTTTGATAAAAGATAATCTTATTTGAGTTACATAATGGTGGCCTCAAAAGATATTTTAGCACAAGTAAGACACAAGCCATGAAAGAGGAAAATTATTATTGATTGAGTCTGCACAAAGATGTGAAAAAATTCATTGAGAGATGCAAAACATGTCAATTTGTGAAGGGAATGTCCATGAATAGTACTTGTTACAGGCCATTACACAAACCTATTAAGTCATGGGAGGAACTAGCCATGAATTTCATCCTTGGTTTCTTTTGTACTAAAAAAATTAATGATTCTATCTTTTAAGTGGTTGATTTTTTTTCTGAAATGACACATTCCATTCCTTTTCAAAGGTTGAATGATGCATCCAAGATAGCTTATTTATTTTTCAAGGAGATAGTTGAATAAGATGGGTTGCCACAAAGTATCACTTCCAATAGAGATTAAAAGGTATTTAGTTGTTTTTGACACACATTGTGAAAGAACTTGGGCATGATGTTGAATTACAATTCTATATAGGCCATCCATAGACAAATGGTTAAATAGAAGTTGTTAATTGGAGTCTTTGGAATCTCCTAAGATGTGAAACCCACACAATGGGACTCCACATTGACATAGGTAGAATTTGCATACAAAAATTTAGTAAATAATTATATTTGAATGAAATAGTGATGTATGGAACATCTCCAAATTTTTTCATGGACTTGATGTATATTGAAGAAGATAATCACATAAGTTCCAAAGTGGAATTGTTTGCACAACATAGGAAGTAATTTCATGCACAAGTAAATAATAATTGGATGAGAGTTTATTATAGTATAAATTGTGTACAAGTATGAATAAAATGGATAATTCTTTTATGAATAAAATGGATAATTCTTACTCAGAAGGTGAATTAACCATGACACGTCTAAGAAATTAAAAATTCCCATGTAGAACATGTAATAAATTGAAACCCAAGAATATTTGTCCTTGCAAAATTTTGCACAAATTTATAAAAAAATGTATATGAAATTTTTGAAAGGAATGGATCTATCTCATCAATATTAAATGTTTCTTATGTATATTCCAATGGTGTTCATGGCCTTGAAGATGGTGCACAAGAGAAAGATGAAGTTGATTGGAGAACACACATTTCAAACAAGTGGCAAGATGAAATTGTATAGATTGTGAACATGTGCATTGCAAATAAGACCTAATAGAACATGTAATTTCAATAACTCATTAATTGGAAGAGTAAAGGAATAGAAGAAGATTCATGAATTTATAAAGCTAAATAAATTTGACTTGTTGACCTATCTAATCTTGTGCATAATCTTAAAATTTTGAGCATAAAACTTAAATTTCTATTATGTAGGGTGTCTAATGTAAAAGCATCGTAGGGGCCATGTAGTATTTGTATCATCAAGAAATATGTTTGGTGCATGAGGTTATAGTTAAGTACATTTTTTTGTTTTCTCTATTTGTTTGTGCTATGTGCCTAAGTCTTGTTGGACACATGTGTAGGTTGGTTCACAGGGGATTTTGGTGTGATTTTTGTCCATGCACTTTTATTTCAAAGCTCACATTCTTGGTTTATAATCTATACGATTTGCTTTCTTGACATCACATGTGCATTCTTAAGTCAACATCAATAGTTCTTTCATGCATTTAATGTTGACATATAGTAGATCATAAACCAAGAAAAAAATATGATGACACCAATGATTGATGATTGGTTAAATTAATAATGCATTGGAGTTGAAGTTGGCACATGGCCTAAAGAGGAACCATACTAAGGATGATAATAGGTTTTTAATCTTGGAAATCATACTAGCTTAAAAGGCCACATTTTCTAAAATCTACATATATCCATTAAGTCAAAAGATAAAGTGTTGGAACTAGGTAGTGGCATAGGGTTTGTAATAGAGTTTGGCATCAATAACTTGTGAAGCAAACAAGAAACTTGTGTTTGTGCATATAACATCTATGAGGGGATCATATTTTGAGGATAGTGGTTTGAATTTGATGGCCATCACATAATTGTATTCAAATTGGAAAGAGCCTCTATCCATCTATATGTAACCTGATATGTATTCAAGCACCATCATTTTTTAGATGATATAATGTGATAATCATGATAATAAATCTTTGATAACGTCTTGTTTTGTATTTAATTGTGTAACTTGTGGGTCCATTAAATGGTTAGTCATTTAACTTGTTACCAGTACTACATCAAAATATCAACATATTCTCTTTTCCACAAAAAACTATAGCACCTCAATAGAAAAAATAAACCAAACTTTCTTAAAAAATACAAGTGTTTCCTACTTTACATAATCCATATAGCATACCATGAAACCAAATACTTTTCCAACAAGGACAAAAATTTTGATTGTTTTTCCAAGAAACTCTAGCAAAAGGATAATCAAAACAAGATTACATAAAGATTTAGGAGTACCATACAATATATAAGTCATTGCCAAAACACTATTTCACAAGAGAAAAATATTGTTGCAAGTTTTTGTTGCAAAGAAGCAATCTGAAGGGATATTTCCTAAGATCAAGATAAGAGATCCAACCAATGTAACAAATTCCATTTTCCAATCTTCTAGGATTTAAAAATGCTCTTTGTCTACCATTGAGAAATCGACAAAAAGAGTAAGATTGCACAACCATACAATACAATTGATTATAAGTAATTTCTAACAAAAGGGGTCCTCTAAGACATTTAATGACATTGCACGTTTTTGTATCACTTTCTAAGCTAATTATTTTAGAAATTTATTATAAATCATTTATTACTTGTCATAGTTACTTTGAAAATCAAGAATATTATGCTTATGTTTAATTTGATTCCAAGAGAACCAACTACTTATCCAATAAATATTAGAAAAGGTTTAATCCTTTAGTTTCCCACAACTTTGCAGAGCACCCTCTAAGTAAAGCCAAAGCCCTATTGTGCAAGGTAGATACCACTACAAATATGTATAGCCTTGACAAAAACTACCAAAGGAAAAGATAGGAGTTATGATCATTAGGTGCTTCATTTACTCCCATACATTCTACAATTAAAAAAAGTAGAAAAATACCAAGTAAATATACTAAAATGGTGCCAAACAACAAATCATAAAAATTAATATCCTTTCAAGCTAATTTCTTTTAAAGAGAAGCATTAACATTATTATGTCTCATGACTACTTTTGAATGTTCATTAATAGAAAAAAATTGAGAATCCACTATACTGATAAGGTTATTTGCTTGATTTAAGCTCTTTTAGACCTAAACTCTCTAAATTTTAGGTTCAATACATATATCCTAGAGAAATGCATGTCTTCTCATAGCACCCTTTCCATCAAGCCACAAAAATATCTAACAAGCACGTGATTGTAATAAAGTGATAAGATTTGTATAATGGTCATTGATGGATCATTACTTATACACTGTCATATTAAGGTTTGCCAATTTTAATCTATGTTTGAAATTTGGAAAACTTCAAGAAAATATTACAAAAATCATTCTAGTTTGCAAATTTGTATGGAAAAGGGATTATGGTTTTTTATTTAAAATAGTGTTCTCAACTAGACTTTTTTGGATATTTTCTATAAAGTGAACACTCACAACATGTGAAAGCACATTGCAAGGTTCACTATTATTTTGCACATAGGTGTGAATGCATGTTTTGACTTTTGGGAGCTTGTTTTGCAATTCTTTGCCATTATTATTTGTCACCTACATTTTTGACATTAAAAAATTAAGTTTTATCCATTGGCCACTCGTTTTAGATGTGGTATTGTAAATGGTGGAAGCTCACTGATAAAATTTGACACTGCTATGGAAGCTTAGTGCTATTGTGTAAGATTCACAATCTATCATAGTATTCATTCTACCCCTCCACATTTTCTCATAATTGAATCCTACAGACCTATTATGTGTTCACTAATCAAGGAGAGAGGGCACAAGTTCTATGTTCATTGATCAAGGGAAGAGATGGCATGAGTTTTATGGTTATTGATCAAGGGAAGAAAGGGCATGACTAAAAGAGGAAAAGGTTGGAAACAATCTATATTTTCATTTTCCTTTTTTTTCCCTTACCTAGTTTGTCTTTGTTTGTTATTTTGTTTTTTTTCTTTCTTGCCTAGTTTGTCTCTTTTTTATTTGGTTGCCACAAATGCTACATGAGATTCTTGAATTTTTCAAAATTTAGTGGTGGTGACTTTGATGACCTTATTAGAAATGTCAACAATCACTAAATGGAATCCAAGAGAAAGGATGGTATGTTTTTTCATAAAATAGAACTCTTCAATAAGTTTGTATATACATATAAAAATAGTCAACAAATACGACATCTAAAAATAATGGATACCCCTCATTTTCCAACACTTGGAGAGATATCTTATGTTGGGATGGTTGTTGTTGTCATCCTTCTGGATTGAAATGGAGTGGTTTTGGCCACTATCTCTGGCCTGGAGGGTAATGCTGATGCGGGGTTGCTTGTTGTGGTCATCCATTTGGGAAGATGTGGTGCTCTTTTTTCCTTTTGGTGCTTGTTTTGGGCTTGGTGGGTGGCAATTTTTTGCTTCTGCTAGTTGTTTGGGCACCTATGATGCTCCTTTTTCCTCATGGGTGTTGCTTCTCTTTTATTGGGTCATCCTTGGTTGTTGGTTTCTCCCTGGTTTTTGTTCTTTATGTTGTGTCTTTTCCTTCCAGGGGTCTATTTTAGAGTGTGGGGTGGGTTGTTTCCTTCTTCATTTGGTGCTATCCCTATACAACTCCCTTGGGAATTTGAGGTGGTCATGGGTTCTCTTGGTCTCAAGAGGGGTGGGCTTAATGATTTATTTACTATTGAGATTGTGATGGAGTGGTGGTTTTCCCTCCATGTTGTTGTTGTGGGTGTTGGCCTGGTTGTGGAAGGTTTCCCCCTTGCCTCTATTCTATTGTTGTGACGACGTTGTTGTTTTTCTTGGATGCTATTATGTTGGCATTGTTGTTTGACCATTTATTCATGTTTGTTGTTGAGATGACACTATTGTTTGTGCCTGGGTGGGCTTCTCAGTTTGTTTTGTGGTTGGGAACCCTATTCGGCCTTTGGCTGCTGGGTTTTTTCAAGTCTCCTCTAATTGGGCTACTCCTTATGTGCTTCCTAATTGCCCATATTCTTATTTTTAGTGTGGTAGTTGGGTTTATCCCTTTGCATCTCTTGTTGGCCCATTTTCTCAAGGTGTCGGTGGTTGTCATGGTTCTCCTTGTTGTTGGTTGGGTGGCTTTCTTCCCTTTTCTACAACCCATGTCTTTTATTGAGGTGAAGATTACTCCTGTCGAGGTGGAGTCCTCTCTTTTAGAGGTAGAGTTGGGGTCTATGGATTTGTGGAGGTGCTTTCCTTGCTACTGGTCCCTTCTGTTACAATACCTTTTGAGGTGGTTGCACTCCTATGGAGGTGGACTTGTTGTTTGTTATAGATTGGTTGCAGTGGTGGTAAGGTTCTTCATGGCATCTGCTCCTATAGAGGGGAGCCTACTCCTTTTGAGGTGGAGTTTGATTTGGCTCTTCATGTTTGGTGGTGTTGTAAGAGTCCTTCTCCCCGTTGGTGTGGCCGGGTGGTCTCCTCCCCTGTTATGGTGGGATGGCAGTTATGTTGAACAAGCTTTGTTGGTTTTCTTGCCTGGTGGATCTAGGTTGTGTTTGTGTGAGCAGTTGGTTTAAGGTCCCCGTTAATTCTTGGTATGTTGTGAGGGATGTTGGTCCCTATAATTTGGCTATAAGTGGGTTTCAGGTTCCCTTCTAAACTTGGTTTGGGTTCAAGATCCCTTGTAAAACTTGGTTACAGTGTTGGGTTTAAGGTTCCTGTTAAAACCTATTTTGATTTGTGTAGATTTGGGTTGTCATGTTGTTCATTTGGTGATCTGTTGTTGGTTCACTGCTAATTGTCTATGTTGTATTCATGTGCAACTTGTTCTTCTTTGACTGGGTTTCGGGCCTGGTCAAAACCTTCTTGTAAATGGTTTCAGGTCCATTCAAAACTTGTTTTTCCCATATAATCAAAACACTTGGAGATAATATAAACAATATATATATAATCATATAGAATATGTTGTTTAAACTCGACTCATAAATGGTTGGAGCACACTCTTGGATGATCAAGGGTTATCCTCATGACATTGGTGAGAGTATGGAGGGCATGAAATCATCCTTGTAATATAAAATGGTGAATATTTCATTGAAAATGGCTCCCATGTAAATGAAAAACATATAATCAAATTTTGATATTAAAAAAAGAACTTAAGTTCCTTATTGCCCCTCATCTCCACCACTTAGAAAGAATATAGAGAAGAAATCATATAATCACACAAAATATGGTGTTCTAATTCATCTCATAAATAGTGGGAGCATTTTCTTAGTTGATCGAGGGTTATCCCTATGATGCTAGTTATGTTGCCAGAAACAAAATGACAATGCTATGTTTCATAGTTTAATGGGCACCATTTCCATTATAACTGGTCTTTTTAAAGCCTATCAGGTACCATTTCTTGTCATTCTCAAAATTTAATATTTTTAATGAATGAGATTCCTTTAAAGTTTCTCTTCTTCCACGAAATTATTTCCTTGCATTAGGTATTTTTATTTTTATTTTTATTTTCATTATAAATTATAATTAAAGTTAAAATATATAAAAATATATAATTTTTTATTTTTTTAATTAATTTAAAAAGTTGTCTTAGATTTAAATATTATTTTTTTAATATATAGTTTATAAATTTTATAAATTATAATTAAATTTAAAGTATATAGTTATTTTTTAAAATTAATTTTGAAAGTCATTTTAAATTTAAATACAACTACACATATATATAGCCTTGACAAAACTACCAAAGGAAAATATAGAACTTATGATTATTAGGTGCTTCAGTTGTACTCCCATACATTCTACAATGAAAAAAGAAGAAACATGATGAGTTTATACTAAATCGGTGCCAAAAAAACAAATCATAAAAATGAATATCCTTCAAAGCTACTTTCTTTTAAAGAGAAGCATTAACAGTATTATGTCTCATGACTGCTTTTCAATGTTCATTTTCAAAAGAAAAAATTTGAGAATCCACTTTGTTGATAAGGTTATTCCCTTGATTTAAGATATTTTAGACCTAAACTCTCCAAATTTTTAGTCTTAATACATATATCCTAGAAAAATGCATGTCTTATCTTAGAAAATTTTCCATCAAACCACAAAAAATCTTTAACCACCTTGTGATAGTAATCAAAGTGATAAGAATTATATAAAGGCTAGATCATTACTTATACACTATGTCACAAGGTTTGCCAATTTTAATCTATGAAGTTTTAAATTTTGAAAACTTAAAAAAAAATCTAAATAAACATTCTTGTTTTCCCTTAAATTCAATTCATATAGAAAAGGGATTAGGGTCTTTTATTTAAAATAATGTTCTCAAATAGACTTTTTTAGATTTTTTTTCTATAAAGTGAACACTCATGACATGTGATTCAAACACATTGCAAGTTGCACTATTATTTCACATGTGCACTTGGGAATGCTTGTTTTGAATTCTAGGAGTTTGTCTTGCAAGTCTTCACCATTGGCATTTGGCATCTACATTTTTGACATAAAAAATTTAAGTGTTGTTTATTGGCCACTCATTGTAGACATGGTATTTTAATGGTGGAAGCTCTTTGTAGACATGGTGCTGCTATGGAAGGTCACTAGTAAAGTTTGACACTCTTGTGGAAGCTTAGTACTACTATGTAAGATTCACAATTTATCATGGTATTCATTCTACCCCTCCATATTTACTCATAATATAATCCTAATATGGACCTATTATGTGTTCACTAATCAAGGAGAGAGGGCACAAGTTCATTGATCGAGGAAAGAGAGAGCACGAGTTCTATGTTTATTGATCAAGGGAAGAAAGGGCATGCTGCAAGAGGCAAAGGTTGGCTACAATCCATGTTTTCCTTTTCCTTTTATTTCTTACCTAGTTCTTTATTTATTTTTTAGGTTTCTTTCTTTCTTTTTTCCTTCTTGTCTAGTTTGTCTTTGTTATTTGGTTGCCACAAATGCTACCATGAGATTCTTGGATTTTTTAAAATTTAGTTTTGGTGACATTGGTGACCTTCTCATTAGAAATGACAATAATCACTAAGGGAATCCAAGAAAAAGGAAGGTAGTTTTCTTATAAAATAGAACTCATCAATAAATTTTATAAATATAAAATTAGTCAACAAATAGGGCATCTAAAATAATGGACACCCCTCATTTTCCAACACCTAGAGATAATATGAATGACACATATATAATCATGTAAAATATGGTGTTTAAACTTGATGCATAAATAGTTGGAGCACACTCTTGGATGATAAAGGGTTATCCTCATGACTTTGGTGAGAGTATGAAGGACATGGAATCATCCTTGTAATATAAAATGGTGAAGATGAACCATTGAAAATGATTTCCATGTAAATTGAATCATCTAATCAAATCATGATATTGCAAAAAAAAAAGCTTCATTACCCCACTTCCCCTCATTCTCCACCACCTAGAGATAATATAGACAAGAAATCATTTAATGATGCAAAATATGGTGTTCTAAATAGTAGGAGCACACTCTTAGTTGATCAAGGGTCATCCCTATGATGCTAGCTATGTTACTTGAAACACAATGACAAGGCCGGTTTCACATTTTAATGGGAAAAATGTCATTTTCATTGTAAGTGGTATTTTTAAGCCTATACTACCATTTCTTATCATTGTCAAAATTTTGTATTTTTAATGAATGATTCCTTTTAAAGTTTCCCTTCTTCTACGAAATTTTTTCCTTGTGTTAGGTTTTTATATTTTTATCTTTATTATAAATTATAATTTAAGTTAAAATATATTAAAAAATTATAATTTTTGTTTTTTCAAATTAATTTAAATAATTATCTTAGATTTAAAGCCCACACGGGTAGCAGAGTTGGCTTGGGTTGTGGGTTTGCTCCCCATTGGTCTCAGGTTCGACTTCGCTCCCGAGTTTAAGAGGTGGGACTTCTTGTGGGTGGCAGATTCTCACCCCAACTCGCCCTAGGTACCCAAGGTACCCCTGTTGTATAAAATGAAAATAAAATTATCTTAGATTTAATTTTTTTAATATGATATAGAATACTTTTTTATTTTATTATGTTTTTTATTTCACAAATTTCTTATATGCATATTTATTTATGTGGGATACAATTTTTATGAAATGTATGTATATAAAATCGCTTTTTTATAATCATCACGTTGTTATTGCCATTACAATTTCCATTTCTCATGATCATCACGTTGTCATTGTCACTACAATTTCCATTTCTCATAATCATCACGTTGTCATTTCCATTTCTCATAATCATCACATTATGATTGCCATTACAATTTTCATTTCTCATTTCTGATAACATAAAATGTTACTGAAAATATGGTGATAGATCCATCAAAAATGACTCCCCTGCAAATGGAGACATCTAAACCAATCTCATACAAAGAAAAGAATTTCACAAAACAAACTTGAAAGAACCCTATGATCAGCTAGAGCATGGATGGGTATGTGAGAAAATTTTCAGAGAAATCCTTCCACCTTTGCAAGGTTTGACATCTGAAATACCCTATCATCCCTTTGTGGTGACAGGGAATGTGACTCACTTTCTTGAAACAATAGACAAAAAGCTAAACATCTATGATGCATGTAGAGGAATATTCATGCACCGTATAGGGTTTTGGTAGAGAATTGAAAACCAATGGAACAATAGATTTGTGAGCTATAAGGCTCCTTCATATGCTTACCTTAACCCATTTCTCCATGACTGCTGATATTTTTTAGCTTTTTGGGTTTTGAATACAATAAAAGCCAAGCGGTGTATGAGTTTCAAATCAGAAAACTCTGCATTTTCCAGTTCTGTTGGTAAGCTAGCAGAAGACATTTGATAAGTATTAAGGATAAAAGTTGAAATGTATTATAATTGTTTTCATGGAACACCCAACTTCTTGTCAAGTATCATGATATTTCAGAACTTTTAGCAGCCTGCATAATTCATAATCTGTTTTTATCTAGTTTGTTGGTTTTAAAAGTGATTAAAAAGAAAAAAAATATTGTAACTTGTATCTATCATAATAAAAAAAATACATTGTTATTAGGGGTTATGTCTATACAAATATCAGAAAGCACGTTTGACTGTATTATTAATTAATTGAAAATATAAAATAAATATTGTTAAATGTACATTCTGATGTCTGTATAACACCACTGTAATACAAAACAAAACGTAGAAATAAAATATAAAATGAAAAATGAAAGAATTTTAATAATGTCTACGAAACCAACAATTTGTAAGACCAAAAGTCGTATAAATAAAATGAACGAATGAAAGAATTTAATGACGTCCGCGAAACCAACAATTTATACAACCAAAAATAACATTTTAACATATTTTCAAGGACACCAAAGATAGAGGGTACCTGGACACCAAGGAGAGAGGGAGTAGCATTGATGGTAGCAGATTTGTCAAGTGCAATGGTGGCCTTTTCCACAGCTATTTCTGACAAGGGATGATCACTGGGGGGTCTCCCATATCCATCATTATAATTATTAGCCCCTCCTCCTGAGCACAGGAAGAAGAAGAGGAGCATTGTTCCCACTACTTTTGCCATTTTGCAGGTCCCCTCCATGTGTATTTGTCCTCGCTAAGAGCAAACAATTGTTAGAGCTACAAGTCCACAAATAAATCCTTCGTTTCCAAGCTTTTGCAAAGATTATCTCACCTCTCAAGGATAGCTTTGAATTTGTAGCTTCCCAACGCATTTGGTTGTTTGACATTCCATTCCTAGTTCTTTTGTTACTTCTCTACGTTTTCTTTTGTTTATTTGTTTTTGCTTTATTCACTGCTGGTCTGCACATCAGCCTTCCAATTTCATCATTGAATAGAGACATTCAGTCGATTAAATCAACTGTACTTTATAATATATTATGAGGTTAATGAGAATTGAGTTTCACTTTTTTATTAAATTTAGATTATTTTTATTTCATTGTGACAAGTTATTCAAAATTTTAGAAATTTACTTAAATAAATAATTTGTTTTGGAAGTGTTTTTTTACTACACGTTTTGAATAAAGGAATACATTGAATGAAACTCATCTAATTATACTTTCAAACTTAGATATTTACTTAAATAAATAATTTGTTTTGGAAGTGTTTTTTTGACTACATGCCTTGAATAAAGGAATACAATGAATGGAAGTCATCTAATATAATTTGAAAGTATAATTAGGTGGCATTCATTCATTGTATTCCCTTGTTCAAGACATGTAGTCAAAAGAACACTTCCAAAACAGATTGTTTATTTGAGTAAGTAAATTAAGTAAATTTCTAAGGTTTTGAGTAAGTTGTCTCAATCAAGTAAAAATAATCTAAGTTTAAGCCAATAGAGGAGTGAGTTCTCATTAACCTTAAAATATGTTACAAACTGTATAGTTGGTTTAATCAAGTGAACGTCTCATGCAAATAGAGATGTGATTAACAAATGTAGATGTAATTGTTTGTACTATTCCTTGTAGCTTAGGGAAACATATGACAATTGTTTGTACTATTTCTTGTAGTTTTTGGGAAACATATGAAACATACGGCTGAATTTTTGAAGTGTATAATTTTCTTTTAAATTAGTTTAGTTATAGTTTAGGAATAAGAATTTTAGTTTAAAGTGAACAGGGGTTGGAGTTAAAGATGAATGTTTAACCAAAACTATCATATGTTTTCCCTTATTTTTTTCATATTTCTCTTTAAATTTTACTTTTAAAAAATCATATGAATGTATATCTAAATAAAAGTAAAAATATTTATACATAAGGAGAAAATTATAAAAATTATGGAACCATTGATTTTAAAAAGTTTTTCACATTTTTCAAATAATTATTGTTTTGATAAGATAAAGCAGGGAGGGCCCAAACCCATTACAAAGTAGTCATAGAGGTGGAAAAGAGGAGTCTCACAAGGAGTGAGACAACAAAACCAAAAAAAAACACTAAACAAAAATACCAACAAACACTCTAATAGGACCAACCTGAGACAAATAACCTAAGCAAACCAATTACTAGTCTCCAAGGAGATGAAGGTCTTTTATGTTCTGCCACTCCTTGGTTGGGAATTTCAACTTGTCATCAAAGGATAGATTGTTGAAACTTTTTTTAACATTTTTCCTTCACGGTAGTAGGCATACTCTTTTAATTTTATTTTCTTGTTAGAGCTAGAAGGGGAAGCGACAAAGGCTTCGTCCCTTTCCCTCTTAGTGTGACTATTCTTTAACTCTTGTTGAAAGACTTGAATGGTCACTATCATATTCTTAACAATCTCCTTCTTATAATCAATGATTTCTAGAAAATTAAACAATATTTTGTCTCGGTTGCCTTGAAAATTGGCAACCACCTTTTCCGAATTTAGACGATCCTCAATCAACCTAATAGCCTCCTTTAAGCTCTTGAAATCCTTCTCCAGCACAACCTAGTTATCGAAAATAGTACCCATATTTTTCATCAAATCCTAGTGCTCTTCATCTACCTCCTCTCTAGGCCAATTTGAAATCCTTTTCATAGCAATAGATTATAGAGTTTATGTCTTTTTCTTGGCTATAAGTAATGTCATTTTGGATGTTGGTATCCTTGCAAAGGTCATTGACTTTGTCACATAGAGCAACACAATTCTTGCAAGAGGGACAGTTTTGAAAGGTCAAGGAAGCTTCATTCATATTCTGAGGAGGTACCTCCTTATTCCAAGGAGAGGCAGGGGGCTAAGAGAGAAAGGAGAGTTGATACGGGAGTTCTCGAGAGTGATTTCATGGGAAGGGGACCAAGTAGACCCAAAATCGCCATCAAAGATAGAAATATATGAGGGGGGTCTACAAAAAAACCTTTTTTCTTACTTAAGGAAACAAGGGAATCGCCAGAGCTTTACCTTTAGAGGAGCAACGAGGTTGGATTGGGTTTCCCTACATGAGGGGAGGGCATGTTCTTAACAACAAAGGAAGGAGTGACAAATTTTTAATAATGTTGTCAAAATTCATTCCCACATGAATGAGGGAGGGATTAGTAATGTGCAGGAGTGAGGAGACAGCTAGGGTCAGGGCCAGATTAAACTAGCAAAGGTGGAAAATTAAGTTGTGGTGGAGACATAGGGACTTACTTTTCTTAAGCATAGATTTTACAGATTGCTCTAACAAAGCATGAATCTAGAATACAAAATTCATTTTCACCTCATGCCTAAAATTATTAAGCATAGGAAAAATTTGTGAATGGAACCTTTTGTACTAACCCTCAAGAGTTACATACCTCATAAGCACTTCTACAATTTTCTTCCAAAACCTCAGGAGGTCCTCTTGGTTAAACCCATTCTATATATAGATGATTGATCTTTTCGCCTCTCTTCAAGAATTTGTCTATCTTTTTAGTAATTCCCCTTAGGTTTTTGGGAAGTTGGAACCTTCAAGGGAAAGACCAGTAGTTGCCAAAATAAGCTCAACAGTAACTGAAAAAGAGAGGCCCTTGACATCAACTAAGTTATCCTTCCAAGAAATAGCGAACTCAGTCAAAAAGGTGGGGTCATGGCCTAAATCATCACCTCAATGTAGCGGGCAAGATTGCCCCTTTGAAGAATCTACTAGACATTCCAGTTGAAATATCAAAATTATTTGGCTCCTCCTGGGCTAGTTCACCACCTATAATAGATATAGTAGTGGCATAATAGCAAAGAAAAATCAGCAAATGGAAGTTCCAAAAACTGGTGTCATGCAAAGGAGAGGCAAGGTGAAAAAGAACTTACCGTAATAAAATAAGAGCAGGAATATCTCATAACTCTTGAAGAAATTGGTAAGTATATGTGAGCCTTACATACATGAGATATTTCCATATTTGTTTCTGACATTGGAGGTGAAAATAAATTACACTTCAATAATGATCGAGGATCTCACGTGCTCCAAAAGCTAATTCATATCATTTCAAACTTTGATAGTTTGCACAAAGGATCCTAAGTTTTCCATCAAATCCGTAGATATATTCCCTTCATGGAAAGCATGCACCAATTTACTCTGCTTGAAACTCATCATATCATTACATGATTCCTCAATGAGATCTCAGAGAGACCAATTGGGAGTGGCTTCCCCATACAATATCATGATTGCATTTTTAGAGTCACCTTCGATAATCACTTTAGATAATCCTTTTTGTTTAGTCAATTCGATGTCATGGTAAGCGAAAACCACCTCAACAAAGTTTTATGATTAGATGCCCAAGTTGACAATATAAGAAAAGATCATTGAGCCCCTATGATCCCTTAGTATACCACCCCCATCGCCTGACTCGGGTTCCCTTTCACTGATTATATGTGATCACATTCTAAATGGTAAAATGATATGTTAATCTCCCTGGGTTTATGTTCTTGGATGTAAGATTTTCCAATTTCATACAAATATTGATTTCAATTTTGTCTATGGGAGTAGCTGAAATTGGTTTGTGAAAATGTAAAAAATAAAATGAAAAATAAGGAATATAAATCAATAGTACAATCCAAAAACCGCAAAAGAAAACAAAAATAAATAAAGCAAAAGAAAATATATGAAAACAAATTATAGCCTTTAATGCCCCATAAATCTTGTCACATCTATAAACATATCATGAGGTCACTGTGTACTCATCTTGCAAGGTCCAACCATTTTGTTTAATGCCCCATAAATCTTAGTCACATCTATAAACATATCATGAGGTCACTGTGTACTCGTCTTGCAAGGTCCAACCATTTTGTAACTCTATTGTACTCTTATTTACTGTGATTCATAAGTTGTAGCATGTTTTAGGACCTTCTGGTTATATAGTTGATTTGTTTTAGTTCATTAACATTATTTCTATGTGATGTTTGAGATGGTAGATATAGATCATGTATGGTGTTAGATCCTAGTTTATGACTTTGCAGATGTCATTTATCATTTTGGGTTATTTATGAGCATATTGCCATGATATGTGTATCACATGGACTTATTATTACATGGATTTTAGAATTCATTTTTATGATGTGTTTTATTAGATAAATTATATTGAGATAGATTTATTCATATTTAAAATAGTAGAGATGTGTGTATTATGTGTTTGAGTGTATTTCTCATTGGTTTGATTATCATTGATTTAGCTATATTATTATTTGATTTGGTTGGATATGTTCAATGAGTGTACAAGATACAAATATAAGTCGTCAAAGGTTAATTTGGAGAGTTGTAACATGGATGTTTGTTAATTATCTTAATCTACTTGTGGGATGATTAAGCTATGCTTTTGTGTACACCAATATTACCACAACACTCACTTTTATGAGACCTTGGATAAATTGTGATTACCCCATGAATCTATGCATGATGTCTAAGCTTTAATATTTGATATCTTGATTGACTTCAAGTATTAAAAAACTATTTGTATTCATATACATTTGTTTAAATGTTCAAAAATTAATTTGAACGAGATTGGGAAAATATGTGAGAAATGACATTTTTTACTCTTCTTAAATATATATTTTAGTAAAATTTGGCTTTCAAGTTGACATGTATGGTAAAGGAATCTTCTTTAAACTTTCTAGAAGGTCATAAATGGTCATTTTTACATTGAAATATTTTTTGAAAAACTTAAAAATATATTTAATAATAATTTTTATATTTTTATTCTATTATAAATTATAATTAAAGGTAAAATTAATAAAAAAAAATTACAATTTAAAAAAAAAATTAGATTTAAATTTTTATTTTTGTTTATATATTTACAGTTTTCACAAATTATAATTAAAGTTAAAATATATATGATTTCTATTTTTAAAATAAATTTTAAAGAATTTGTAAACACCTGAAGAAAGTTGGTAGATGAGCTTTTCTAGGGTTTCTTATTTTTGCGGTCACCAACCTCTCTTGCATCATACCGTACCTTAGGCGCAGGATTTTCATTTACTCTGTGTTGTACGACCACATTTACTACAGTTTTTTGTTGTTTTATTACCCAACAATTCTTGTTGCTTTTGGCAGTTCGACGACTCTACACAATGGATCCTCCAAAAAAATGACCCCAAAAATTTGTTTCGAAAGTGTTCCAAGAGGTAAGTCTTTTGATTCTCCAGTGGATGTGGTTTTTCCCATCCCGGATTTTGATTTTGCATGTCAGTGGTTAGAACAAAATACTCTTGTTGGTTATTTTGTTGGGAGGACTATTGAAAAATAGGATAAATTATTACAGTGAAAATATGCAGATAATTTAGTGCATCCAAAATTAACAGATAGTAATAAATCACAACGGAAACTAGATTACAACAAAGATGCAAACCATAACACAAGAATTACGTGGAGAAACCCTTATAGGAAAAAACTCCACACCCAAAGAGATCTAAGACTTGTATTAATCCTTCAAATAAGTTACATCAATACAACTTCTCTCTTTGAATCACTGCAACACTTCATGGCTTCAACAACCTGCAACTTAACTTGTTTTCTCTTCAACTCAAGCACTAGATATATAGGCATGAGAGAAAACACAAATCAAGAATGGTTTCCAAAACCATTTAGTCATAAATCACAAAGAAAAGAAACTTTCTCTTCCAACTTGGGATTTTATCCAATTTTTAGTAATGTGCACATGCAACTAAAAAAAATGTTTTATCTTTTTCCAAGCTCATATTTAACTTATTTTTTTCATGCTCTTTATAATTTGACAATTAAAACACTTTGCAAGTTGTCATAGTTGCATTTAGCAACTTTCATGACAACTAAAATATTATTACAAATTGTTAATTAATAATTTAAAAACAAAGCAAGGTTGAGACACTTTCTCAACATTCTCCCACTTGTTGAACACCTTGCAAAAAAGAATAAAGGGAAACTAAATAACTCAAGCTCTTCAAGCATCATGATAACCGTTTTCTAATTGAAGATCCTCCATGGCCCCAAAACAATTAAAGAACTCAACACCATGAGCTATCAATAGGTAAGGTACAACCACAATCTCCAAACCAAGAAGATACAAATGTCACACATTTTTTTTCAATAGAACCAAAGATGTCATAACTCTCACTGCAATTTGAAGGAAAAATCCAGGAGCTCCTTATGACACCAACAACCATTGCAAAAGACCATCCATCTTCTAATCAAAGATTATCCATGGCTCACTACACACTATAAAAACAACCTAGAACCAAAATATTGAAACAAAGAAGATAGAACATATTATGAAATTGCATAAAGCTCCCACTAAAATTAATACCAAGTTATACATGTCATCATGATCAATATCATTGTCAAGACTCTACTAAAAGTGAACAAAGATTCTCATGCACCATAAACTATTGTTATAGATTCAAATGAATAATTCTATCAAGTACTCCCAATAACCATATCTCACTACAATAAGCATACCAATGTAATGATGATGACCAAGAATAAGGCCTACCAAACATAACCCACATCAGGAAATTTTATAGGATTTGCACATATGCAACATCTCAAAGGAGAAATACATAATCGGTGCTCCAATCTCAAATAAATGAAAATTAGATTCAACCCCACATTAATATCATGCAAACCAGAGATATTTAGGTATAACATGTGGATTTCTAAGACTCAAACACCAAAATCAATGCTAGATTTGATTTTCCAAACAAACCCACATAGGAGTAACCATAAATCAATAAGAAGCCATGCAAACCTATAATTATCTTCATCCAGAACACCCTAAATATAGTCTCATCACATATCTACATATCACATATTTTAGTTGACATGTAACACATGTAAAACCATCTCTATAAATCTGAAAATCTATTTAAACATCTAAACATTCACATAAAACATGTCATCTAAATAATGGAATAAGCACAAATCTACAAACCCACAGTTGAAACCAAGACTAAACTGTGACCTAATAGGAAAAACCAAGTTGTTCAAGAGCTTATAACTTATGAAACATATCAGCTCTACAACTTACAAATCTAGGTTAGTGGCTTATCTTCCAATGCTTTCATGTATCCAAGGGCTAAAACCATGAAACCAACATATGCACTCCATTTTGTAGTTCAAATCGAGAGTGTTTATCCATGTGACTGGGATGTCTCTACCCATCCAACATGAACACATTCTCACTACACATGACCACAAGGTAAAGGAACAAATCCACCAAACAAGAAGATTATAAAATACTATCAAATAGGAGCTTCAGATTAATAACATATCAAATGTAACCATATGATCAGCTCCATAAAACTCTATCTTCAACTTCCACTAGTGCAGAAACAACAATATATGATTAAAAAAACTACTAAAAATTGCATATAAATGATTGAACATGATCATGTGACCATTAGTAGTTTATTGCCAATCATTTATAACTCGACCAAACTGATGACTAAACCATTTTTAGTCATTTATTGGTTGTTTTGATTGATCGATTTGATAGTATATTTAGTTGTTAATTTAGTCACTGATTGTTGTAAATTGGTAACTTATTTAGTCATTTTTTATTCACTAATATATTTTTTCATTAAATTAGTCATTGATTTTTGTTGACTGGTCACTTATTTAGTCATTTTTATTCACTGATTTTTGTCCATTGGTAGTGTATTTAGTCATTAATTTTTATCAGATCATTTTGATCAATTTGGTAGTTTATTTAATTATTTTTGTTCACTGATTTATGTCAATTGGTAGTATATTGATACATTGTTTATTAATTGCATAATCATTATATTTAGTCATATTTATTCACTGACTTCTATCACTTGGTAGTATATTTAGTCAATTGGTAGTTTATTTAATTGTTTTTGTTCCCTAATTTCTGCCTATAAGTGTTGGAAATGAGACAATGCTTTAATTGAGGTTTAAACATATAAAAACATAGAAAAACATAATCAATCATTCATTTGCACATAATGAAACAACTATTAAGAAGGAAAAATACTAAAATTTTATTGAGAAAATGTGTTCTTACAATAGATACAAAACATAAATATGTGTCTTTGCTTTGAAAAATGTGTTACAAAGTGTGTTTCTCAGTGCTATGACTGAGAAAACTAAGTTACAATGCTTTTTTTGCTTATACAACTCCAAAACAGACAAAAAAACTAAGATCCCTGAACAACACATTCAAACTATTGCATAAAGTAGTGGGCCAAGCTGTCTAACAGCTAGTACATGATAAACATCAACTATGTCATTTTTTTCAAATATTTTATCGGCCATCATGTGAAGGTCCCTTCTTTCTCTTTCAGATGGATAGCTCCATCTATTTTGTATTCATAAGCAAGGGATATGTTACTTGTGACCTTTAAAATACTAACACTTGCATCTCTCGTTCCTTTCATTTTGACTCCATGTACAATAGATAGTGAGTGAATCCACCCAATGCCCACAACAACATCATCAAATGGATCCAATACCCCAAATTTATCCCCTTCCTGGAGTTTATCAATAAATGTCTACATAAACAAACAAAAAATACACACTATATTGAGATATAAAACACACATTATATTGTTTTTGACATTTGTATGTAATGTCTTATGTCTTGGAACAAAGCAGATTTTGTATGTGCTTTTTTTCACTTTGTTGAATAGCAAAGAAGAAAATTTTTACTTTGAAAGAAAAAGCTAACCCATTGCGAGGTACAAAAAAATGGAGGACAAGACTACAATAGTGCTAGACTGTACGAGTACTTCAAAAAGAGACATGGATTGGCAATGAAGTACTCCCCCCAACTGAGGACCATGACATCCATGAACACGCAATGCACTAATGCATTGTCAAAATCTATGTATGCTCTCTATTACAACTAAGCTCTAAGCTTCCATATGTAATTTATATTTTCTCCCTTATTTCCATAATCTATGCATACTAGCTAATTACACTTCACTACTATTCTAACCAGCTTCTATCAAATAGGTAATGATTACCCTTATTTACATATAAAACAACCATTACTTACTTGAATAGTACTTACTTGCATGTGGTTTCATAGCACTCACCTCGAGTTCAGCACGACTACTACTATGAATATCATGCACATGCTTGTCGAGTTCATCATCATAATCACTATCAACATTGACATGAAGTTGTACAACTTTGCAAAGAGCTCTATTGATAGGGACTTTTTCTTTTTGTTTTGCTTTCATATAATTGCTTTGCATGTGGTTTAATCATCATGCAAAAATTAATATAAGTCAAGTAAAGAATGAAAAAGCTATAAATTTTTGTCCAAAAGAAGAATGACAAAACATTGTGACAGATTAACTTACAACTTAAAGAATGCAAAAGCTATAATTTTTTGTCCAAAAGAATATTTTAAGCATGAAGAATGACAAAACATTGGGACAAATAACTGACAACTATTATATTACCTCAACTTCAACACAACTATGAAGATTGTGTTGCGCATTCTTGTCCAGTTCATCATGATCATCACAACTATTGTTCTCACCAACTGCATTTGTTGAATCACAAATGCATTGGTTTCTATGAGATGGTGGCACTGTATCTTTTATTTCCTTTGTTTTTCCTCCGTATTTTCTTTGCACTCTTTTTCTTGCCTATAAAACAAAAAAAATATCATATTATGTCTTATATACATAAAGCTCTTTCCTATAAAAAATTATTAAACACTATTAAACAAATAATATAGTACTCAGTGGATTTACAACTTGCATGTCTGTCAAACCAAGATGCGATAAATATTCATTATTCTTGGCCACTTTTTCACTATGAAAGCACTCATAATTGTTGACTTCTTCTTTGTGCATATTTGTCCTTGATGTCAAAACTAATATGGCACTTTGGTGTTATGACTCATGGCATTGATATTGTGATACTTTGGTGTTATGACTCATGGCATTGTTGTTGTGATACTTTATTCAGTATCTTGGCTATGGACAAAATTATTGCTTTGGTTTACATTCAGATTTGTTATATCTTGTGGTACTGATCAGGTTGAGCTTCATGTGTAGATAAAGGTTATCTTGCTTATACAGGTGATTGCATTATTACATCACTACTCAGATGGAAGGTAATATGTTTCTAGTTCTATGGTTTTTGGCTTCAGTTCACATGAGGAATATTGCTTGCTCACAGAGTTGATACATAGTCAGATTTGTATTCTTATGTTGTCTATTGTATATAGCTTCATTGATATACAACTTCACATTTTACTTGGGTTCAATATTATATCAAGCTTCTATTGCATATCTTATAGTTTGTTTCAAAGTGCATGACACCCTCCATAATGCTTACCAGGCTCATCATGATACAATAGTCATATTGTTTATTGCATATCGGGTTGTTAATATTTTACAAGCCATTTAAATGGTTGTTGGTGGTCACTTTCGGGCTTCATTTCATATTGCATAGTGTTTAGTAGCTAACCATTTTGCATGGTATCAGGCTCCACTTAATGTTTGGTTTGACATTGATATATATTTCAATGATATCGGGTTTTACTTGGCTTTGGTAGCAACAGTCAAAGATTGACTTGGTTAGTCGAATGTTAGAATGATTGAATTTTGTGGCATTACATGTGGGTAGTGATTTGGCACTTGATTATAGCATCATGTTGTCAGTATTTGATGAAACTCAAAATGATTATAATTCAGTTTATGGATTCCAATTGATTATTGTTTTTTGTTGAGTATTTGATGAAAAGGAAGAAATAGGGTAACAAAATATTTGTCTCATTTTGTAAACACTATGAACCCTAGCAGCACCGCCGTGGAGGATAATGGACCACGGTATATAGCTGGTTTTCAAGTTGTAAGCTGGAAGAGTTTTAGTGAGGTTGTTATGAAGATGTTACACAATCAACTAGTAAAAGTTTGGACGCCTTGACAGGTAATTGGATTTTGATTTGAAAGATCTTTTGTTGGTTTCAAATATAACCATTTTTATGGTTAAGATTTTGATGGAGATTAGAAATGTGTTAAAGATTAATCTTAGTTTTTACTAACTTGAGTTTTCTCAAGGGTTTCATCATCTTATAGTGGCATTTCATCTTCATATTATTGATTTTTCTAAAAACCCTTGATGGGTATCATGATCAAATATTATTGTTCTTACCAGTTTATAAAACCCTAGTTATTGAATACAGGTTTTTGACGAGGATGGATAACTATTTGTAAACATTGTCTATATACTTGGCAGAAACATATGACACGAGTATGAGATGAAATAATCTAAATAGAGCATTTGTTGGTTATATCATTGTTATATCTACAATATTTGAGAAGAGGAAAGAGGGTTTTTTATTGTGCAAAATATCTGGTTCTTATAACAAAGATATCATTTAGATTTATGAGAAATAATTGTGGTATTGTTATGAAAATTTCATGTTGTAGTTGGAATCATTGAATATCTTTTATATGCCTGTATTCATTAATGATTTTGGGACTACAAATAAAATGCAGTTGTAAAGTCATTGGTGTTTACATTATAGACAGTGACTTTGTGCATTGAGGGGTTGGTGCTCCTATGAAGCTGGTGCTTCAAAAAATTTATTGGAGTTGGTGCTCCACATTGTAACAGAGTTGTTGCTCTTTTTGAATGAATAAAAGGATCAGTTTACGAGTGGTTTTATACCCCAAGAGGGTTTTTCCACTTAGGAAATATGTGTTATGTGATGTTATTTTTGTCTCTCATTTTGTTTCAAGTTGATGTGTTCAGTTAGTCAATGCTCTGATACTTTTAGTTTGTTTAAAAGAAAAAGTTTAGTTTGTTCAAAAATATTCCATAAAGCAAGTTACACTTGTATTGTGTAAAGTTGAAGTCATATTTCAAAAAGCATAAATAAGATTGTTCACAATTTGATGGAACAATGCTACATGATGTTTTTAATATAAGTTGATTTTCTTGCATATCTTTCTGCAAAGTTTAAGTGTTCATTTGTTTGGTTAAATCTGCCACATTGTTCTTAGGTCAAAACATTTAAGTTGTGCATTCAAATCAAAGAGTTCAAAAATTATATCACTCTAATTCACCCCCCCCTCTCAAAGTGAATCCACTTCCAACAAGTGGTATCAGAGCGTAGGGTCCTGCATTAGGTTTTATCACCTAGGATTGATTCTAGTCTTGGAAGTTTGTCATTATGGCACATGCACCTGAAGGTTCATCCATTACAAGAGCTCCTCTATTTGATGGCATTGATTGTGTTCTGGAAAATCATAATGGAAACATATCTAATTTCTCTAGACCTTGATGTCTGGAACTTAATGTGCAGTAAATATGTTGTACTTGATGTCATACCTATAGATCATGATGAGAAAATAAAATATGAAATGAATGCAAGAGCTAAACATGCTTTGTTGTGTGGTTTGACAAAAGATTTGTTTGTCAAATTCGTGCACTGTAAATATGCATATGAAATATGGGAAAAGCTTGAAAACATTTATCAAGGAAATGAAAAAGTTAAGCAATCCAAAATCCTTACTCTTAAGAGTCAATTCCAGGAAATGAGAATGAAAGATGATGAAAAGATTGTTGATTATTTCTTAAGGATAAATGAAGTTGTCAATGCAAGAAGAGGTCTAGGTGAAACAATTGCAGAGTTTGATGTTGTTCAAAAAGTGATTAGAAATTTGCATCCTAAGTTTGAGTCTAAAGTTTCTGCTCTTGAAGAAAAGAAGCGGTTTGACTCACTTACTTTGGACAATTTGCAAGGCATATTAACAACATATGAAATGAGGATAGGAAGCTCTGCTTCAACCTCTAAAGAGACTATTTTTAAAGCAGAAAAGAAAGAAGACATTGATAGTGAATCAGAATTGTCTGATACCTTAGAAGCTCTTTTGGTAAGAAAATTGACAAAGAAATATAAAGGAAAAATTCCTTTCAAATGTTTTAATTGTGGAAAAGTTGGTCACTTTGCAGCGAAATGTCCTTATCCAAATCAAACCAATGATGATGAGAAATTAGAAAAACAATTTAAGAAAAAGTCTTGGAATCCTAAAAAGAAATTTAACAATAATCTCAAAAAGAAAAAGAGTCTCTTTAGCAAAGAAGACTCGGATGTTGAGACAGATTTGTCCTTAAATGAAGAAGATGAAACTTTATTCATGGCCGAAATTTCTACACAAAAGGATTCAAACAATCAGTCAAATAGAAGATCAATTTGAATTAGAAGTAAGTCTTGAAGGTGAGTTACTTTGTGCTCTACAAGAAATAAAAAAATTAAAGAAACAAGTTGCTTCACAAGAGAAAAGCCCAAATAAGGTAATTACATCTTTACAAATTGAACTTGATGATTATAGGAGAATTGTAGACAATCTTAAATCAATTATTGTTGATAAGGATAAGGAAATTCAGAGGCTTGAAATGGAAGTAGTCACACTTAAGAAGCAAGTAGAAGGTTATGAAAGCACTTTGCATTTAAATGATTTGCTTGGAAAGCAGAAACAACATAAGGACATGACTGGTATAGGTTTCAGTACTGGTGAATGTTCAAATCATAACTTCAAAACAGTTGGTAAGAAGCAATGTTTTGAGCATAAAAGAAACAATATTAGATTCAATGCATTCTTTCATGGCTATTGCTTCTACTACAATAAATTTGGGCATAAAGTGAACAGTTGCATATTTATATTGTCTAGAACACCTAGATTTGGTCACAAACAATTCTTTGGTTTTCCAAATACAATCAAATGTTTCAAATGCAATACTATTGGTCATACATCCAAACAATGAAAACAAAATAGACCTAACATAGAGAAAGTTTGGAGACCCAAGTTTGTTCCAAGAGTAGAGCAATATATGCTAGTGCAAGCTGCCTTTCTCTCCAAGAAGAAGGCATTTTGGGTGTTGGATAGTGGTTGTTCAAACCACGTGACTGGTGATAAAGACATTTTCTTGAAACTTGAAGATTATGAAGGAGGATTTGTCAAGTTTGGTGACAACTCAAGTATTCAAATAAAAGGTAAAGGTTCTCTACTTCTAAATGATGACACACCAATCTATGATGTGTATTATGTAGAAGGATTGAAACATAATCTTCTAAGCATTAGTCAAATTTTTGATAATGGATATGATGTCACATTTGGTGCACAAGGTTGTGAAATAAAAAACAACAAATTTGGTAAAACAGTTGCAACAAGTTTGAGAACTTCTGGAAACATTCACAATCTTCTTGACTCTTCTTTAATAAGATTTTATATGTTACTTTCTTTAATAATCATACGTCCCAAGTAGAGGCTATTAAGAAACAATTTTGGAATGTGGGCACGGTCATCTTTCGAGCCCTGGCTTGGAATCCAGAAGCCATGGAGGATGAGGTGTTGGTTATCTCTAGCCCTAGATGGTTAATAATCAAACATGTTCCTCCGTGGTTGTGGAAATATTTTTCACTTCTCTTGGAGCCATATCAGAATGTTCTAAAACTTGATGATAAAAGACTCCATTACCACACTCTGATGCATGGGTGTTGATTTCCCTATCTCCAGGTGAGGAATTTCCCGGGGTTATAGAGATTCAATTAAAATATGGTAAAGTGTGTCGTGAAATTGAAACCCTAGGAGGGATAAACGCATGTTATCTTTGCATACACGAATTCCATATTAGAAGAAACTGTCCTTTAATAAGAAATAGAAATAACTCCAAACCCACCCCTAGTGGAATGAATAAGAATAATAAAATCAATATAAAACGCTCTAAAATGGAGGGTCAAGCAGAGAATGAAGTAAATAATATGGGGGATTTCGTTGAATCAGACCCCACTCCACAACAGCTTGATGAGAGATTCTCGCCATCAAGCTCCAACCTCTACAAGGGAGCTAGAAATAACTCCCCGCCCAGTGGGAAATTTGACATGGAAAAAACTAATCCTTTAACTGAAACTGTTGAGGAGAACCTAACTTCTCTTCTTCATAAGGTGAACAATACACACTAGGAAGGATATAAAGGGGCTCGGGCCTGAAACTCTAAGAAATTCTGGAAAATCATATGGTAATTTAAAATTGAATGTACAAAAATTGACTCTCTTAAGCCTGAGGCAACCTAAAGAACTCAATGATATTAATCCTAAACCAGGCAAAGAATTATATACTTTTAATTAGAAATACTTCAAAGAGAATACTGAGGTGGGCACTCAAGTTGATGATTGTCCTCTAGAAGGAACTAAAGGAAAGATAACACAAACCCCTAGTGAGATGGATGTAAACCTGGATAACAGGGAGAGCCCCCCTGGCCTGGAGGTAGCTTGGGAAGAAAGGCTTATTGAAGAATTTAATGGTGGCCTAGAATCTCTCCACCCTAAGGATTCGGGGAACACAACTGAAAAGCCTTCCACTTTCAACACTATATCATTTGTTGTTGGAAATGAAAAAGTGCATGAAATCTTGGTCCCTAACTTGTCAGGGAATCTCTCCAACTCCCTTGGTGGAGTGATGAGCTCTGATGGTTTTGCATCGCAATTAGGTATGGATTTTGTAGATGATATAGACCTGGTCTCTATTAGAGGTACCACTGATGGAGAAGAGACCTCCATGGAAGTTTTTGTTAAGAAAACCCGAAGATATAGAAAGAAGAAAGGTATAGAAGGGAGTAAGTCCCCCATAGATAAATATCTCAACCACCCCCAGAAAGATAAGAGAAAAAATCTTAGTGGTATTTTTCCACCTAATGCAAAGAGGGTGGAAGTAGAAAATAAGCTTCCCAAATGTTTTGATAACTTCAGGAGTGATAAAGGTCTCCCATCTACTGAACAAAGTTGATGGAGGTTAATTGCATATCCTGGAATGTAAGGGGGCTTGGAACACCTGATAGGAAGCATGTGCTAAGAAGATTTCTTTCACAAAAGAAGGAGAAATATTTTTTCTTGTTGCAAGAAGTCAAAGCAACTGGTTTCATCCTTGAAAAAAGCTTAAAAGTCATATGGAAAGAGGCCATTCAATTTGTTACAAATCATGAAAAGGGTAAAGGAGGTGCTGCAATACTGATGGCTAGAAAATGGGCCCAACATGTGAGCAGTTTTGGGATCTCCCCTTGCAACAAGGTAGTCTGGGTGATCATAAAGAAGGATGAAAATTGCTTTGGAATTTGCTCGGTTTATGCCCCCAATGACTATAAAGACAAGATTCATTTGTGGAATTGGCTTTATACATTGCAGGATGTCCCTTGGATAATTGGTGGGGACTTCAACTTTGTTGAAAGAGATGAAGATAAATGGGGGGGAATTGGATTTGACTGGAAAGGTAATGAAAAGTTCTACTGGAAGAGAATGAAATCCATAGGGATAGGAGACCCTATTGGTGGTCAGAAAAATGCTACCTAGGAAATTTGGTTCACTTGGTGTAATTTTCAAAAGGGGGCTAGAGAATATATTGCAGACTTGATAGATTCTATGCTAGCAAGGCCTTTTTCTCGACTACCTTGATGTGTGATGGTTGTATGGTGGAAGTATGTCCATATTCCCTCTCAGATCACCACCCCATCAGAGCTAAATTTTTCTTAAAGGATGGGATCTCCAAGCCGATAGGCTGCAACAATGGTTTCTGTCTAAATACCAACCTCTTGAAGGATAGTGATTGTAGAAATGCAATTTTATGCCGTAGACATATCAATAAATGGATGTACAAGAATATCTCCCCCATTGATAGATGGGAAATGAACACTGAGGGTTGGAAAATTATTTTCCAGACAATTGGGAAGAAGAGGGCTAAAGATTTTTGAAGGAAAGAGGTTCTCTTCCAAGACATGCTCCTTCAAGCAGAGACCAATTTGCAAGCTAATCCCATGGATGAAGCTCTTACAAATAGATTGATTATGGCCAAATATTCTCTCAGGAGGCTCCAAAACCACAAGATTCAAGGCTTAAGAGTCAGAGCCAAGATGAATTGGCTTGAGAATGGTGACAAAGGCACAAAAATTTTCTTCATGTTTATTAAGGAAAAGCAAGCTAGGGAACAGATTGATAAAATCTCTGTAAATGGCTCCCTAGTGATGAACCAGGATGAGATAAGGGACCAATTTTTCTAGTTCTATAAAGGTCTTTTCTCCTCGGAATGAGAGAGGGAAACTAACAAAAAGGAAAGGGAGTACATTCATAAAATTATTCCAAAAAAGATCAATGGTGAAGTGGCAAGGGACCTAGGGAAGGAGATAACACAAGAGGAGATAAGAAAGTTATCCTTTCCCTCAAAGATGATAAATCCCTGGGGGCAGATGGACTCCCTGCTGAATTCTACATGACATTCTTAGAGTGGACATGTGATGATCTACATTTGTTTTACAAGGATGCCTTTGAAAAAGGCACACCCGACAATAATATCAATAAAGGGATTGTCAAACTCATTCCAAAGGAGGGAGGAAAATCTCTAATCAAGAACTGGAGGCCCATCACCTTGCTCAATGTCTCCTACAAGATTTTGGCCAAAGTGTTGGCTAATAGATTTTCCCTTATCCTTCCAACTATTATAAATTCCACCTAGACTAGTTTTATAAAGGGCAGATACATCCTTGAGAATTCAATCACTAGTTGGGAAGCAATGAATAGGGCAAATGCAGCTATGATGCTCTTGGATTTTGAAAAGGCCTATGATAAGATTGAATGGGATTTTATGTTTCTAGTGTTGAAGGCCTTTGGATTTCTTGATTCTTTGTCACATGGTTAAAACACTCTTTTAGGATGCTACTGTTCAGATTAACATCAATGGTACTCTTACACCAGAGATCCCTCTGGAAAGGTCTATAAGACAGGGTTTCCCTCTTTCCCCTGCTCTCTTGGTTATTGCATCAGATGCTCCATTATGTGTTGATGGATAATGCACTGGTCCCCAAGGTAAGAGGTAGTAGGTTTCCTAATGAAAATGAGCTTCTTAACCTCCAATTTGTGGATGATACCTCTATCCTGCTAATCTTGGAAGAGGAAAATTTTACAAACTTGATAGGGAAACTGGAAATATTTTGTTTGGCATCTGGGGAAAAACTTTCCCCCTCAAAATCTTGGTTATTAGGGTGGAAGGAAAAACCTCCTGATTGGATTAGTAAGTTTGGGCTTCAATGGGGGGGCCCTCAGAAACTAGTAAAGTATCTTGGGATACCCTTTGTTGTGGAGCCAGATCTAAAGGAAATGTGGCACTGGATCAGAGACAAAATAGAAAGAAAAATCACTAAATGGAACAAGAAATTTCTCTCTCTAACTAGTCGAATACAAGTTTTCTAGAAGATTCTCTCTTCCTACAATGTCTATTTTGCTTTTGTCTGGTTCTTTAACTCTTATCAAATTAATGAAATTTAGAAGAAAAAAATAAGGGCTTTTCTCTGCTCAGATGGAAAAGGGAAGAGAAAGAGACATGCAATTAAATGGGATTGGTGCACCATGGATAAATCCAAAGGAGGGCTAGGGTTAAAAGATCTACTTAGGCTGCAGGGCATTGCCTTGGCTACAAAATGGGTGATAGGGGCACTGGAAGGGGAAGAACCCTGGAAAGTCCTAGTCAGGAAAAATATTCTTAATGTTGTCCCCAAACATGCAAAATCATGGAGATCTCTTCCTCTCAGTGATATTTTGAGTACTGAGCAAGATATGTTACCTGTAGGATCCAGGGTATTTAGAACAATTTGGAAGGTCTGGGATGTGATGAAAAAGCATCTAGTCAATCACCACTTCACCATGGGGGATTATGGGGTTATATAGGTCCACCGGTCCATCTGGTGGAATCTAAAGCATTAAGGGAAGCCCTTGGCTCTAATCCAAGGCTGCTTTGCCAAGGGATGGGCTCATAAAGGAATTAGATGCTTCAATAATATTCTGAAAGATGGAAAACTGAAAAAGTGGAATGATCTGAACACCGAATTCAATATTCCCCTCACTAATTGGAGAACATACTCAATTCTTAGGGAGGCTTGCAATTGGCTCAAATTCCCTGTGGTCTCCAACCTGGATAATGCACAATCTAAAGAATTTTAATGGAAAAATGGGACTAACATAAGCAAGGCTAAAGTTAGAGAAATGTATACTATGCTAGCAGATCACATTGACCTAACAAAACATTTGAATCAAATCTGGAACCTACAGTGGAATAGGGATCAATGGCATAAAATATTTCAATCTAACTGGTCAAAACAGCTTGAAGCCAAAATAGCCTCCTTTAGATGGCTTCTTATTATACATAAACTTTCATTCAAAAGAAAAAAAGAGGACATTGATGTGTGCAGTATTTGTAGAGTACCTAAAATGATTAACCACATTTTATTTTATTGCACTTTTGATAAAGAAATATGGAGAATTTTATGTGACAAACAGGATATATGGGGGAATAATGGACAACCCCTCCCTGAGAAAATTTTGTTTAATCATAACATAAAGATGGGGAAAACTACTGCTTTGTTCTGGTTATGTCTTTCTTCTAGTAATCTATGGTTCATCTGGAAAGCAAGGAATGAAGATTGCTTTCACGACAAGAGGAGGATGCTTACTGGGTCTTTTAGAAGACTCATATTTTATAGTATTGCTATGCAGGTTTATATCACTGTGGATCTCTCAAAAGACAAGTTTTGGAGCTACTTGGAGAACAGATAGGTCACTATTGACATCATTGAGGTGAGATACGATCATATGTGGCTAGAGGGGCATCCAGGTGTAGATGTTTTTATGAGGGCTCTTCATGCCTTCTGGCAAGATCTTGCAGAGGGACAGGGAAAAAAGGCTGATAAGGCACACCATCCAGGACAATTGACCAATGAGGAATTGAATACTATAGAGGCATTGGTGGCCTTGAGTGGTGGCAAAGGGGCAACCTAGCATACTTTGATGACAAACTTCTTCCATGTTTATATCTTTTTTTATCAGTATTTGATGTTTATAATTTTGTACAGTAGTATAAATTGTAAATGGTTATATATGTTTATATGTTGTAACCTATAACTTTTCAATATAGTCCAATTGATGGATTCTATGTTGTTCTCCTTCAACGAAAGATTTTACTATTTTTTGTAATGGGGTAGTCTAGGGGGGATGCAGGTGCAACTGGTAATTTTTTTGGTTATTCTAGGGACTTTGGTTTTTTGTAATGGGGGGCTTTGTGTTGATTGGTGTTAGCATGAACTCTCTAGCATCTTGATTTGTATTCTCTACTCTTTCTATACTTAATATAAAATATATATATTGAGAAATTTTCTTATTTTGCAATCTCTCAGTTTTAGTTTTCAGTGTCAGTCAGACCTAAGAGATCATTTCTTTGTTTGTAATGAGGAGGCTTAGTTCACCTAATGTTAAGATATCTATATTTATTATTAAATCACAAATGTTCATTATATGTTTGCATCTACAAAAAATATAGGACATACAAGAAATTATATTCTAACTAAACAAAATTAATTTTAAATTTTCAACCAAAGTAAGAAAACTAAGAAGAATGATTGAACCTAAGTTTAAATGCACTTCAAATCAGTAGTGAACATCTTAGGTTTTGTATACAATGCACCAGCAGAATAATGATGATTACATTTAGAAATGTATCAGTAAAACAACAGTGAATAAGCATACCTATACTCAGATCTTTATTACGTTCAAAAATAAATTACACCATACATATAACCAAAGTCTAGGTGACAAGCTAACCTCTTAAGGTTACAAAACATCATCATTATCTACATTGCCAACAAGATCAAAATCTTGATCAGTCGTGTCTACATTTGCTTGATTTTCTTCCTCATCCTCATTTGTGACATGCAATACATTCTCTCTCCCAATCTCTTCATTGGTAATCAAAATATCTTCTTCAAACACTTCATCATCGTCTTCATCCACTTCTTTGAATGTTTCTTGTAAATTAACATATTGCACATCAGGCATTATATCAAAAACTTCCATGAATTTTTTGTTTTGAACGAGAATCCATTTGAATGGCATAGGACCATCCTAGGCTTCTTACGTCATCAATTAGAAATGATTGGTTAATTTGAAGAGGTTGAACATACGACCCATCCATCTCTAATAAAAATTATTGTGTATTTTCACATACAAATCCATACTCATCAAATTGTACTGTGGATGGTCGGATCCACATACATTTTAATAATATAGGACTATTTTCACCATAGTCCACTTGAATAATTTCTTGGATGAATCCAACATAAAATTTCTTCTCAGTTTTGTGAAGAAATTCAACACTAACAACACAATCACAATTTTTCTTTCCTTTGTCTTTTTCTTCCACTCTTAAATGACTACCATAGGTCCACATTCCACTAAAACGTATAGCCCATAAATGTGGAGATTTTGAAAGCTCACTTTCCTTCGTTGTTATATCTTGACCTTCTTCTTTTGCATCACTAACTGCATTAGCAATCCATTCTTCAAATTTTAGAAAAGAATCACCTCCAATCAAATCAGCATGACGTATGTGCTTTTGAGGTCGATGTTGCATCCAAGCTTGATTGTCTTCTTCATATTTTCAAAATAGAATATTAATGTAAAAATAGTAAGATTGATATATAATATAAATGTGTAAATTCAATTGAGTAAATAAATTATTATGTAATTTTTTTTTACCTACACCACTTATCGAACGAAGATGTGTTTTGAAGAATATATGCATGTATCACACTTCTTTCTTGATGTGATAGCTTGAAGTGACATCCATTTCCTTCTAATACTTCACCTACAACTCTCTCATCTTCGTCATCATCCCATACACGTCGATTGACATTTTTAAAATCCTTCATATATTCTCTGCAAAATCCCATGGCCTCTTGCATTGAATATCCCTCAGACATGATGCCTTCTGGTTTTTCCCTAGTACGAATAATTTTTTTCAAAACCTTCATATATCATTCTATAGGATACATCCATCTCATTTTTACTAGGTCACAATGATCTAGTTCATATTCTACATGTATCAAAAGATGCATAGAAATGTTAAATATTGTTGGTGGAAATTCTTGTTCCAATAGATAAAGGACTTTAACAACCTCCTCCCTCAAACTATCAAAGTTCGAAGGATCTAATACATGTAAACTCATTCTCTTTAATATTAGGCCCAACCTTATAATTTCCAACCTTGGCCCCTTTTCCAAACTTGATATATTTACCACAATAGGTAAAATATTCTCCATTATGACATGATAGTCATGGGTCTTGAGGCCTCTTAAGCCATTAATGTCAATTTGGATTCTAATATTACTACTTGTTATCTCCTGAATGTGCACCCTTTCTTGAACCACTCAATGAAACATGGGAATGATCCCAAGGTTTGGGTACCTTATGTGAGATCAAACCTCTGAAGAAGGCCAACTTCCTATGGTGTCACCTAAACTAATCTACTGAACTTGCAAAGGAAAAGGGTAGAAGGAGATAGCATAAACTAGAAAAAACTACTCCTATGGTGATGCACCAAATTAGCTAAGAAGACATATAACACTAGACAACTCAATCACATACGTTTTATGCATAAATATTTCATGGGAAGGTTCATATGCTTACACTCCTAGAAGGAAAAAAAACTTCACAACTAGAGAATGCTTGCATTTTAAACACATCCCACAACCTGAAAAAAATGCATATTGTTCTACAAAAAAGTGCTAGGATAAGACATAACCACCAGGAATCATATAGTTTCACAAGCAGTTGCATCAATTATACAAATACACATGATTAAATAGAGAGATTGAAAAGGTAAAACACTTATACTCATTGATTTCAAAGGTGAAACACTGATATACATGCATGTAAGTGAGTTACAAAACTCTGCATTTTTCTCCAAGGACTCCAAAAGGGTCACAAAACATAAAAAGAATAAGTCAGAACTAACTCAAAATGAGTCCAAAAGATGACTATATGTGTCAACACTCCATTATCCACCAAAAAAGGATCTAGAAAACCGTTGGGGTCGGATGCAACAGAAAAGCCTCAAATCTAGCATCAAATTCACTCCCAAAGGGCCTCAATGTGATGAAAAGGTCAAGTTTGACCAAGTCCATCATAAAGGAAAGCAAAAAATGCTCCAAGATGCTCTCCAAGGTCATAACTAAGTCAAAAACAGCCCCTATATCTTAAGAATATGTTTGTTAACTTCTCCAACATTCCCCTATATGCTCTCAAAAGCAATAAACTCAACTATCCCCTCATTTAGGTGTTTACAAGGTGTACCATTCATTTTGCATTAAAAATAGCATTTTGATTAAAGTGATTTGTAACAATATCACTTTAAATCAAAAGCTTTACATTTATATTGAATGCAAAAGGTATAAGGATCAACCATGTATGAGATGAATTGCAAAAGTCCAAGTCCAAAGGACACCTAAGAATTCATACACCAATATTTTATGCAAAACTTACTAAGGCATAGCATGGAGTATTAGTTCATTAAAAATATTTAAAATGAAAAGCAAAAATGCCCTTCACCAATCGGCTAAAGCTAGGGTTGAAACCCTAAAAGCAAAAACATGGGAAAACTCAACTTCACATTTCATTTTTGTATTTGGCATTCTTTGTTTTCTTGAGTTGTGCCGCCATGATTGGAGTTTCTGAAGTTTCCAAAGAGGATTTTTGATGGCGGATTTATGATGAGTAATGCCTTCTCTAATTCATTCTCATGCTAAGTTGACATAAAAACTTGGGTGAGCACAAAAATTATGCATTCTTTCTTTTATTTCTGCATTAAAATGCACAAAATACAGCTCTGTAAATGCAAAAAAAATGATCATAAAAACTCTATATTCGGCTCGGCCGTTTGTAGATTTCTGCATTTCATTTTCAAATACATTCTATGCTCTGTATTTTTGCTGCATATCACCTTTTGTGGCCATTTCTCTGTGATTAAATTCTAGAAAAAGAGCTTCTCCTATAGCGTGATCCTTTTCTCCTTTTGATGATTAGTTGAAATAAGAACTATCTCGATCAACTGTTCCACACAAAAATGTTGCCCTCGAAAGAAAATAATTTGTAAAATGATTCAATGTCATTGCACAGTACATGTATAATTCAAAGGCTCTACACATCTCCTCTATTCCTTCATGAACACTATCCCTTTCAAAGGCTTCTCTCATTCATGGCAATGACTTCACATAGCGAGGCTTTAATATTTGGGTTTTGTTTGTGCAAGAAATTGAGAGTTTGGCTTCTATAGGCCATTTGATCACTACCATTTGACAGAACACAGTAACTTGAAAACTCTATGCATCGTCAAATACATTATGTTGACATCATGTATATGTTGAGGAAATTGTCTTAGAGAATATGTTACAATGCACAATGTTATCTCTTCTTTGCCTTTGAAAGATTGTCATTTGCAAATGCACAATAATTAATCACTGACCCAAGGCATTTTAGATCATGGTCAATGCTATGATTTGCTACTCCTCATGATTTCAACACTTCCTTTGACTTGTGAAGACCCTCTTCTCACCCACTATCATAGATGCTCTGAAACATCATGTCACTTAGCACTATATTCCAGGCTATATATTTTAGGTCTATAATGCTTCAAAGGCAGTGTCTTCTCCATGAGACTAGTCTAGAATGCATTATACATGGTACTAGTGTTTACAAATTGCAATATCAAATATAACAATTTGATACATTCTCCTTGAAATGGATACTCCATCATTAGTTCTAACTATCCTATGTCTTTACAAAGTGACTGCCCTATATGTTCAAACATTGTGTTCTTGAAACTGTTATGACCCCCAAAAAAATTTGTCATTTGTGCATTAGCTTAATTGTACATCTAAAACTTGTCTTTGGCTTGCTCCATGAAGAATCACATTATGAATAAAGATCCTTTTGGGCTTGTGGACTATACAGAGCTCTCCTAACTATAGCATTATGTGGAACTTTCAATTCAAGCTGAGAAGAATATAGAAGTATCATAGGTTAGAATGAAAGTGAATTTGACTCAAAGACACCCCACCACTATCTTGGCACGTAAGTCTAATAGAATTCTATCACTACTGAATTTGAATCCATTTTCTGACGAACATTTGTCGATCGTTCGACAAACCTTTGTCGGAAAAGCGACAAATTGATGAAAAAAATTTGTTGTTATTTTTTCGTCGAAATGCCGACAACGAATTAAACGTTGAAATTCCGATGACGAATTAAACGTCGAAATAATGGCGCATATTCATCAGTCATCAGCATCATAAAATAACTCAGATGTTCGTTGGAATATCGACGAAAACTTTGTGTATCCATTGACAAATTACAACCAAAATGCAATTACAATGGCTCTTTTGAAGCGTCAAAACAACATGGTCCTCTTTACCTGATGGGGCCACATCATGTTCCTGATCTTCTCTAGCCTGATCATGCTCAACATGTTGATCACGCTCTACATGCTCTAAAGTACTAGGATGCACACCATGACCTTCATCTGTAGGTTGTGCTCCACCCTCACCAAGCTACATTCCAATGTCATGTGCAGTTTTATCATTGCTTGAATGTTTAAAACAAATAGGCATGTAATTAATTTATGGTGGAAATTAATATTGAATAGATTGCAAAATTATTCAATTTTAAATAAACTTTATATAGTTTATTTACCTACATGTCGGATGTAGTGGAAGATTGTGTTTGCCCAGTCAAGACTCTTATGCATTCAACCACGACTCCATAGCCTTGCTGAAGGCAATCTTCAGGTCATCTTCTGTGGGAACTCTGTTGAATTCAGAGCCCTAAATTTTTGCATAAGATCATGAATTTTGCTTCTATGGTGTGATAAAACAAAAATTGTTTTCAATTTATTATTTGGATACAATATTTCATTTATTGATACTTACAATTCATGCAGCTAATTTCATATAACCACTAGAGCCAAGTTTGTGTTGCTCGTGATTTTCTAGTCTTTCCTTTGTTGCCTTCGATGTGTCGGGCAGCCTATGAAAAGTTTGAAATACGTTAGGTTATGTAAAAAGAAAGCGTAATCAGTATATAATTACATTGTTGATAGTATCACATACCTTCCTTGGCCCGGTGGTGTCTTTCCTTTTTTATTTTCAGCCTTCTCCTTTCCATCTGACACTAGGTCCTTCCACTCCCTCTCCGGAATCATGGGGGATGCTTATAATTTTTGTTTTTCTCTAAATGTGACCTATATTGGTCCCTCACATACTTTAGATAGGTACCAAATTTCTTAAGGACCTTGGTTCAGTTGAATGTTTTATCACCGAAGAGCACAACTAAACAGTTAATGAGCTCATCTTTTAAATCTTGATTTTGGGCATTCCACCGTGTATGTATGGTGGGCCCAAAGATCTCCAATGTAATATCACTTATATGTTTATAAAAAACATCATTTCCTACAAAATGATCATGGGATCAATAGTCTAAAAAGAGTGATCAATAAGTAAATTTCAATTGGATTATATATAATAATAATTAAAACATTTTAAAGTACGTGGGACCTTCTCTATCTTTATGGGAACTAAATCCCCGGTCACCACAAATGTGACCAGCAATGTCCCCGTACTAGTAATACGGGAAGATCCAGGAAATGCTGCTAAAATATCACCAATACTAGTGGCCTCTACATCCCCAGGTACATGTCATGACGCATGTTTTGGCATGTGTTCGCTGCTAGAGGGTGCACTAACGGATGCCTGCATGGTATGTGTTTCCAACATTTCAGATGACAATATAGGCATCGATGATAGGGTCAGATGATGTGATGTATGCGCAGGAAGATCAGGATGGAAACTTGTACCAACCCCTACTCCTTGGGCAACACTTGCAGTACCCTGATCATGGCCAAGAGCATCATGAGGACGCAAAAAATCTTGTAAAAACAACACATATTTTAGTTCATGACATAAAAAAGTACAAAATATAAAACCATCAATGAACTTATGTTATAATTAAAGACCTCATAATAGCTTACTTGCAAGTTTTGTGATCTCTTAGTCAATATTTTAACCCTCTCTCTTATCTCATCTATTTGAGGCACTATGAATAACAACTTAAGGATTTCTTCATTTCATTTTTTTTGAGTCTTCCTTATCATATTGAGAGGGTTTGTTGAATAAGCGTTGTCATCATCACATAATATTGACTGCATCTCCCTATGGATGCTCTCATCTACTGCTAGTGCCTTTCCCCGATCAGTCGACTGCAACAAGAATATTAAAAACATTATTGAAATTAACCCAATAAACTTATGAAAACAATATAATAATAAAACATTTTTCTCGTATCTAATTTGTACAATTACAATGAGGTAAACCTGTCGGGTGAAGCGCCTGAAGATACATCGCGATCTGTGCTCTGGGCCGAGCCTTCTTTGTACAATCAATGTCCCGGTGTGATAAAAATTAAATATAAAAAAACATTACCGAAATGAAACCAATAGACTTACAAAAAAAAACATAAGAATAAAATGGTATATTGGAGTCATTAATTGGAGGTTGGGTAAAATGGTACATAGTATGTACCACCCCCATAGTAACTGTGTTTGAAACTAAGTAATTCAAATTGTAATCGATTAGCAACTCTTCCCCTGTAGTTATTGATTTTATCGCACATATGAATACACGGTTTCCCTCGTGCGCGTCGAATATGCAATTGGGTTGCTTATTTGTTGACCCAGGTCGTGTACTATTTATAAACCCTGCAATATTCCCTACCTACGCATACTTCATGTATATCGAACCAATTACATACTTCATGTATATTGAACCAATTACATAGTAGGTCATGTACTGTTTATCCTTATCTTTTAGTTGTATATAATTTGTTGACAGTGCATATCTACGCATACTTCGTGTATATCGAACCAGTTGCATCCAATCTTTGTAACTGTAACAGGGTCCAACATACTCCATCAATTCAGTAACTTTGTCATAATAGACCTTTATGTCATCCATACAAAATAGGCCCAAACCATGTAATGAGATGGTGTTATGCGATATATCCTCTCGTTGACACAAAAATCAGTGTTTATTGGAGGAAGTTCCTTGGGTACCCATTGTTTCCATAGATGTTTGTACCTCAAGGGCACCTCGATGTCGCCTATGCTCTCATCATCATAAGAACATGACCCCCCTTTAGCAAGAAAAAATTCCATGCGTTTACAGAATTTTCTTCTAATCTTTTGACCTCTAGTTGATCTCCCAATTTTAGACATACTACATGTCTCGCTTTCCTCTTCTCTTCCTGAATTTCCCTCGCTCGAGGAAGACAGATCTGAAAATACCTATTTGTTGGTACCTGCACTCATAAGGATGTTGGATGAAGTTCTTTCATGGTGATGTGATCCTAAGGTGACATTATGATTAATCTATCATTTCATCGCTAGAATTTCATAGGTTATAAGGTAATCAAGTCTTAATAGATTGCAAGTTATTGTTACTACCGTCCAAATGTGCCCATCACAAATCAAATCTACTTAACATTTTAACTCCCAAACTTTGTAACAAGTGTTAAATGTGACTATGGTGCACCAGTTACACAACCAAGGCCTAAAATGTATTCTCTAATTGTAATCAAAGGACTTTTTCTCTTCATTCAAGTAAATAAACTTGAAGGGAAACACCACCAAGTGGTTTATTAGACACCTACATAACTAAATATAGCAAAAAAATTGCATTTAATTTCCATATGTCTAAGTGGTTAACGGGGAGGGAGTGTGTACTATGCCTGGTTAAGTCATCATAAGTTTATGCTTTGGCAATAATTTTTTTTTAAGTCATCTTAAATCTTCCTATGTCTAATTGCAAGGAAAATTTTGGTATGTTTTAAGGTAGGATGATTGATGAAAGAGCCCAAAGAGCCTTTCTCTATGGTATCCAGGTACACATAGCAACGATCTTCTCTTATACAGTTGGCCATGATTTAAAGAACTTAGCTAGGAATTATTCATTTAATCGAAGGTTTTCTCATAATGCCATCATTCGAAAAGTATGATCAAATTCTTCTATTATGAAGAATTGTTCTATGTGCCTCTAGTAATCACTATAAATGTTTGTAAGGATAAAATGACTAATTGCATCAGGTAGGAGAGAATCAACTTTGAGTTCTTCAAAGATTATATTCTTCTATTCATAATTTTTAAGGGTTGTGTGTGGAGGAGGTTATCACTACCAAGAAGGAAGGAGACCTTTCCTTGTATTCTTTTATAATTTTCATTATTCTTATTTATTTTACACTTACATTTACAAATACACATACATATGCATTTACCGTTTTCATTTATTTCTCATGTAGTTTAATAGTTTGATCGATTTCATATTATATGTGTTGAAGACTTTAGAATTTCAATTACATTAATTTATGGATATGTTGTATCTATAACACTTCAAAACCATATGCTCTTTGCATTTACACTTGCATTTAGAAATACACATTTATATACATAGATATAGATTTATTTAATGATATGTTTCATTTATTGTTCTAGAAGAGCATCCAGTAATTCCATTTACATTTACATTTAAAAATACATATACATACATACATACATATATATATATATATGTGTGTGTGTGTGTGTGTGTGTGTATCATTTATATTTAGTGTTCAGAAACAACCCATTAGGTCTTCACATGGATAAAAATTCATAAAATCATATCTCCCATACATATTTTGTTGAAAACTAGGTTTGAACCTCTCATTTCACATGCTTTTCTTCACAAAACTATTGAGGACAACAGCTATACCTTTTTTATTTCTCATTCTATGCCCTATTCATGCATCCTACAATTACAATAGTATCCATGGGGCCTCTTACACAAGCTACAGTAATCACAAAAAGTGTAAGAGCCCCTTTATATCATGTTTGGACTACAAAACCCTCAAAAATAGGGTAACTCAGATTATGACTTGTTGGTGAGCTATATGGAAAAAATCATTAGCACCAGCTCATTATTGGAGTCTTTTGAAAGAGAAGCAAATCATATGGTAGTTAAGTACAAACCTTATAGTGTCAAGGTGAATGAGGTGATCAATTTTGATTGACCAACTGATCAAGATCAAGAGTACCATAAATGGGTAAATGTATATTTAACTAAGGAAGAGTGAAAAGGAGTAGGTTGCTAATGGTTGACAAATTAGTTGTTGCAGTTACAACAGATTCCAGTTTTGTTTTTTGGTGACAGTCTAGGTGTGGAATTCTTGAAGTTTTTTGTTGCTGCATCAACCATTCTCAGTGGGCATGATGAACAAGAAGATTCTTTGGGGAGATTGTTGTAACAAATTTTTGGAATATCACAAGGCGGTCCAATTGGCTGGTGACATGTGTGCTTTTTGGCCCGATGCTTGTTTGCTCCTTCTTTTTCTATAAGAAGGATTTCAAGGCAAAAAGTACGGGTTAGCAAGTTAGATATTTTTGGTCAATTCTAGATGAAGTTGCAGAGAAAATTGTAAAGTCTGATGGTTTTAGGGAAAATGCAATTTAGGTTTTGAGTCATTCTGTAGTAGGTTTTGAATTCTTGGGGATTTGATGTTTTATGATAGTACTAGCATTTGAATTGATATGATTAATTTGAACTCATGTCTCTCCATTGTACAAGCATATCTGAATTTTGAATAAAATGATCAAGGGTTGTTTCGTTCATCTCACTGTTGTGGTGTGTATGATTCTTGTTTTAGCTTTAATTCAAGGAATTAATTAAAATGCTTGAATGGGATTGTAGGTGGATATGTTTTGTATAAGGATTTGATAAGTAGTATTGGGTTAGAATATATATTGATGAGATTGTAAAGCAATGTTATCAAGGATCTTATATGTTATGTGTTAAATCTGTCATAAACCCTCAGATGCTTATAAATTTGACTCCTCCAATGGATATATGGCACTGATATAAGTTGTACTTATTTGTATGGTTTAGTATTTGTTTTCTCTTTTTACCTAGAGCTTACAAATTGCAAATAAAATGACTATCTTTATACCGTGAAATGTTTTGTAGTTATCTCATGCTCCAAATAGTTGATATTATTGATAAACAACCAATTCTATTTGGTATTATCCTATTATGTTGAGCTATTAAATGAGATTATCTGTTGTTTTTAATGTTGTTTATGATGATGGTGCAGAGGTTGTAAACGCATTAAGGGATCACCCTCCTGGGTCTTGCAAAGCCAAAAGTGTAAGAGGTCTTTCAAATCCTCGTCAGTTTGTCCAGGTCCTTCGAGCTATGCCCTTTATTGGAATTGGAAATTCCATAGGTAGATTAGAAGATCAACCTGCTTACCGTAAAAACAACCGACACCTTGCATATGTTTGTGGTGGAGGTATTAAAGAAGAATTTTATGCCTTTATTTCTATTCGTTAGATCTACCTTAGCCTAGCATATACTTGGGCTAAGTCTACAATTGCTTCAGACTCATGCGATGAAGGCTATGTGTGATGAAATCCTAGACCTCCACCAAGATGTGGGTAGATTATGGGAGTTTTTCGAAGACTTGAGGCTGGTTGATAAAAATGTGAAAGACTAAGCTATTTTATTTTTTCTATCTTATCTTATACCATTTTACGAGAATGGGGGTGCCAATGTATGAGAAGATCTTTGGAAACTAGGCATGAAAATTGAAGGTTAAAGAGAATGGAGGTTCCAAACTTATAGTACTCATTGCCCCTTGGTCATCGATTTTCCCTAAGTTCCCTCAACCTCGTCCTCGGTGCTGGTATTGACCTTGTTTTCACTCCTCCAAACTCTTCTTCTGCGCTGATATTGACCTTGTTTTCACTCCCCCAAACTCTTCGTCAACGTTGGTCTTGACCTTGTTTTAACTCCAAACTCTTCCTCATGCTGAATCTGACCTTTGTTTTCACACTAATTCAAACCTTCCTTTGGTGCTAGCATTGACCTTTCACTTCTCCAATTTGATGAGCTACAACCTAGTTTCCATTAGGGTTTTATAGTATGTATTAATTAAATTAAAACCTCTGTGCCATTTAATAGGGTTTTAATATTCTGCTAATATAGTTAAGTATATATTATAGCTATATATTTTACATAATAAATAATATAATTATTCAACTTGTACTATATATTATATTCTTTTAACAAAATTATTAAATATGTATAAAATTATTATAATTACCACTCAATAATAAGTATATTTTATATAATACTTAAATATAATTAATATAATATATATTTAATATAATAGTAATATATATATTAATATGAGAGAGAAACTAAATTTTGATTGGTTGTTTCATGTCAATAATCCAAGGATGGCATGTGTCCTTGGGGAGTTATGCTCAAGGTAGCATGCCATTTGATTAAAGATATGATAATTCTCCTTTAAGACCTCTTCAATGTACCCATTGCACAATTAAGGAGACAAAGATAAATATAGGGAAGAAAAAAATATAGAGAGAGGGAGATAATGACAAGCATACAAATAGAAAGGAGACAAAGAGATAGAGAGGGGTAGAGAGATAAAGAGATAAGGATGAATAGATAGAGATATAGGGAGGGTGATTGATATATCTCTCCCCATCGCTCTCTATATCTCTATATCTCCCACTATCTATGTCACTTCCCCTTCCCCCCTCTATCTATTGATATTCCTCCTCTCCCCCTTTCTCAAGATTTCACCCCTGATCTCTCCTACTCTATATCTCTTATCTCTATTTCTTTATCTCCTCTCACTCCTCTCTCTCTCTATCTCTTTCTATCTATATCTTTTTCTTTCTCCCCTCCTCTCTTCTATCTCCCTTCTCTATCTTCACTTCATCTCTCCCTCCCTATCCCCCCTATCCATCGACTCTCTATCTCCACCTCTTCCTTTCTCTTCCCATATATCTCCATCTCTCTTTCTCTTCCCATATATCTCTATCTCTCTCTCTTTCTCTCCCCATCTATCTCTATCTCCCCATATATTAACTAAGAATCCATGCAAGCATACAATAGTATATGGTTGTAAAACTATAATAGTGTTGTATTAAACTATAAGTAACACTTATCTTTCTAATGTCAAGCCTTATAAAAATAGTGTTTTATTAAACTGTAAGTAGATTATTGTCACCACTCTGCATTCAACATGAAATTCCAAATGTAGCAATTGTTTTGTTGCTTTTTTCAAGTTTCATTAAACAAGCTATTTACTAGGTTGAATAAAGTTGTGTTATGACCCTTCATCTCTTTAAAATAATTAGACAATATTAGCGAGATCAGGAAGGGCAAAAAACTAAACTCCTTCAAAATAGGGTAGTTGTGGGTTTTTTGGTTTTCTTTGTATACTATATACTTAGTTCCTCTAGGATAAATAAGTAACTTTAGATCATTTTCTTAGTTGTGTATCCTAACTAATATAGAGTAAGCTTTTTCATTTTAATTGAATACTACACATTGAAGTTATGTGTTGAAAGAATTGTTTCCATTCTTTGTAGTTTTTACATTGGAATAAAAATCATATTTAATTTCATGCCAATATACTTCTTTCATAAAGATATTTGTTTGAAATAAGTGCTTCATAACCCATCTAATCAAATCATAATTAACTTATCAAAAAGGCAATAGGAATTTTCTAAAGAAAAGAACACTTGACACAATCATAAGTGTATGGCCTTCGAAGAAAGGAGTGATCCACCTTAGCAATAACAACTACCTGATTTAGACATGGGTATTTGCAGGATCACGATTGGCCAAAAAGTGGCAACATGAAAAAAGTAGTGTTTTGAACTCGCCAAAAAATGCGAAAAATCCCTAGTTGACTTCTTTTTTGGGGTTGGGTGTCAGTAAATTGCTCCATAGCAATGCCCAAGAAAAAGTACGACAAATTGAATATCCGATTTGTTTTGGATATCCACTTCGTGTATAATATCTAATTTGAAAAAAAAAAAATGTAATATTTTG
>VDFB02268299.1:0-49441 GCA_007258455.2 Sequoia sempervirens | reverse complement strand
GAGGGAGATAAGAGTGAGTGAGAGAGAGAGAGAGAGACCTAAGAGAGGCAGAGGGGGTAGGAGGGTGATACTTGAGAGAGAGAGGGAAAGAGGGATGGAGTGGGAGAGACATAAGGGGTAGAGGGTTAAATGTAGAGGGTAGAGGGTTTAAGGGTTTAGAGTTTAAGGGTTAAGGGTTTAAGGTTTATGGTTAAGGGTTTAGTGTTTAGGGTTTAAGGGTAGAGGGGAGACACATAGAGGGAGTGAGTGAGAGATAGATAGAGACCTAAGAGAGGTAGAGGGGGTAGGAGGGAGAGACTTGAGAGAGAGAGAGAGGGTAGAGGGTAGAGGTGTTGATGTGCCAAATTGACCCACAACATGCAGATAAGATAAAAGTAAAAATATATCACCTCTCCTGAAAGAGACAATCAGTAAACAAACTAATCACCTCCCAAGGTCTTTGATGTTGGTTCACAACGTTGTTTTTTCACAAAGTTGTCAATATAGTTGTGATGTTCAAGGGGACTGGTGGTTTTGAGCTTCTGGATTGTTACAAGATCAAACATCTATCTTAACCTACTTTAACTAGGGGTTTTAAAGAAATAGAAAAAGATAGATCAAGGTTTTCAAACTGAAAAGAATGTTGATTCATCTAAATAATCAAACTTGTTACCTTCCAAGGAATTCCTAAACCAGAACTATAGAATAAAATTAACTTGTAATTAACACAAAGTTTCATTCATTCTCAGTGCAAACTTTAACAGTAGATTACAAATCATCATTTAAACAAAACATAAGATAAATTTTCCTTCCTTGAAAGCTTTTCAAATCAAATGATTAACCAAAAATGAATACCATTCTAGAGCATAATATAAAGTAGGTTTAAATATGGTTGCTCCTACTATTAATGAAACAGATAAGCAACATTTACAATTCTGGCAAGATCACCAATGTACAGAAACCCATGTCTTTAAACTATCTCCATCTATGCTAAGAAAATCAAGAAGATACATCACCTCCTCTTGTTGAACTTCTTCAAAAAGATAAATAGCAAGAATCATGCAAGATAGATCAACACAATGAATTCATGAAGAGCATAATGTCTTCAGTTGTATCGAATTCCCAAAGATAGCAACAATTCAAGTCTTTTGTATTACAGTGACTGCTCAGAAATAAAATACTTCTAACTCATACCCTACTTCTGCTCTACTGCTAAATTCATTCTAACATTCCATCTCTAACCTGTCTAACTCTTATCCAAAAAAGATCCTTTACAAAGAGGCGAAGGCGCCATATTTATAAAGCGCGTCAAAAAATGTGTCGGCCCAGTTTAGGGTTTACAAAGTAAGTCGGTTACAGAACAGGTCATCCCTAGAAGAGTTTGAAACAAAGTCAACATGCATTAAATGCAAGGGCACTGACTAGAGGCAAGAAATAGACCAAAGCGCGTGAAGAAGAGGCAAAGAAAAATGGTGAGGAAGCATGACTTTCGACACGGCTTTACATTAACTGCTTCCTCCATGTCGCCCATACCCTGCTCCATTATGGCCTCCATCATTAAGAACATCCTCTGCAAGTTGTCTTCAAGTGGTATAGGCAAAACCCTAGTTCGCCATCCAATGGCATCAATTTTATTCTTCATATCTGCCCCATCGTATTGTCCCAGTCTCTCTCAGCCATTCCATATGCTGCCTTGCCAGACTCAGCTTGCATTCATCAAACACCAATGTGAGAATCTGATTGTTGACAACATTTAATCAAAGTGTTAGCTTAATATCATTAAAAAAAAAAAAAAAACATTAAACTAGCCATTAAGCATTGACACTGGATCATAAAAATGAACATAAGCAACATACATCAGTGAAATCCACTAAATTAAAGCATGGAAACACAATAATTTATCACTGGAATCATCAATTTTACCAAATTTCTTCGCTTCACAGCGTGTCCCAGAAAATCCAGAAAATTCTGGCCAGACCGGATTTCCGCGGATGACTCAAAACATTGCACCTCGGGAAAACTGAAGGAAACCGGGAAAATCTGGCCAGAACGGAGAATTCCGAAGCAGGCATAAGGTATACCAAGGGATCACTCGAATGAAGAAGGAATGCATATATCATTGAAATTCATCAAAATAAGCAAAGAATATCAAGCATTCATCATTAGATTTACCAATTTTATCCAACTTCCTAAATTCCACAAGGCATAGCAAACAATTCAAAAAAATTCGGCTGGACCAAAATTTTGCAAAGAGCACAAAACTCCAAACTTAGAGCACACTTTCGGAAAGCTGAAGAGATCCGGGAAAATCCGATCGAGCAGGAAAATCCTGAGGTGGGCAGAAAACCCAAAAATCATTCACGAACTCACTCAAATTGACCAAAGGTCACAGATTTGAGGACCCTGGGCATGGAAATTGCTCAACACGAGCCACCCACAGATCCCCTTCGAATCCTAGTCTCAAACGAAAGCAAAAAAAGATGAGATGGTGACACCCTAGGCATGAAACCCTAGATTTTAACCATGAATGCACAGGGCAAGCCATGAAATTCCCAAACACACAGGAATTTGAACTCCAAGCCAGATCATAACGTTTTAAAGCAAAAATAGATTGAACATCCAACTCAGGAGAACGCAAATGACAAAGAAAAATGGCCAAAAGCTCCAAAAAATTGACCAAACTCGGAAACCCGACGGCCAGGTGGAAATCCGGAAAAATCCGACCCAGGCAGAATTTTGTGAAGGCCTGAAATTCCTGAGTCGCAGCGTAAAAAGGCCAATCTGGACTTTGAGTGCAATCCGGGAAAATTCAGATGGGGCGAAAAATCCCAAACTAACTCAAAAACCCGAATGGCAGCAAGAAACCGGATTTTGGAAGAAGTCCGGGAAAATCCAAACAGACAGGAAAATCCTAAAACAGGGTGAAAACCCGAACTTAGCCCAAAACATAAGATTTTCAAAATTCAACTTGGGAAAAACACTTTGGAAAGCAAGATAAACATATTAAGCACACGCCAAGGCAAAGCAAAACTTCAAAATTGAAGGGGGAAAAACACAAAGAGCGAAAGCAAAAGAGAAGGGTCCCGTTTTAATCAAATTTAAAATGGGGTGGTTATGCAAGGCATAACAATTGGCGACTTGGCTGGAAAAATGGTTTAACCATTTTTAGAAAACTGAGGGATTTAGTTATCCAGAACTCCTGGTTTATGGACATCACAATTCCAGTTAGGTCAGTCTCAGCAAACAAGGTTGAGCTAGAATCTCAAATGTAAATCAACACTGGCTACCCCTAAATCTATGTGTGTGCTTGATGGTGCATCACTCTTTTACAAAGTTTTCCTCATCTTTTGAACAATTGTGTGCAACATCTGAACTACATGGATTGATTCCCTTTAACTATTGTGCAATGATATCCTGGGCATTGCTCCACCGCCAGTCAAGCGTCCATAGCTCCGACTGAGATACCTCTAGTTTTCTTACAACATTGCTCTATTGCCAGTCAGGTGTCCATAGCCCCAGTAGAGATACTGGAATCACCCATTCCATATTGAGTTTTCTTTTCTTAGATATTTCACTTTTCTCTTTTTCTTTTCTTTTGAAGTTCCTTCATTCAATTCCTTCTCAATATGTCAGATGTTCAACATTCGTACTGGGTTGAAAACTACCATGGACCTCATAACAACATCTAGGGAATTGGATTTTTCACTCAAATCTTGCAATGCCATCGTCCTAAGACAAGTATACCATTACAAAAGGAGATGTTTCTGATGATTTGTGATAGATTCAATCGTATTTGGTGAAGATTGCTTACTTTACACCTTGTTCTCAATGACTTTCCACCACTCTAATTGACAATGGACATAAAACAATGAATTTAGAACAAAATCATCCAATCAAAAAGCCTAAAAATATCTAAGCCAACTTCTCTCCTAGTAACCAAAGTATACTCCATATAACAACCCCCTTAATTGAATAAAATGAAGGGCCCCACAAAAAAAGGAAACAAAGGAACAAAAAGCAAGAAAATGCACAAGGAAAAGGCAAAACCAACAGAACAACAAACTATTTACATATATACAACCCAACAAAATTCTAGACCTTTTCATGACCCAAAATAATGTTTGAGAAATTATCCATTGACAGGCAATGGAATAGGTTCTCCTGTTAAACTACTCAACCGGAAAGCATTTTCTCCTAAGATTTCAACAATTTGATAGGGGCCCAACCAGAGCTTATCAAACTTCTGGTGGTCACCCTTCTTTTCATTGGCTTTATCCCACAGTAAGACAAGGTCTAATATCCTGAAATTCTTGAATTTGGCTCTTTTGTCAAACCAACATTTGACAACAACCTGGTGCCTAAAGAATTGCTGCAAAGCAGCATCTCTCTACTCTTATAATTTCAACAAGCCATCTAACCTTACTTCAATCCTATCATCACTAGAGTAAAATTTCTGCATAAATTTCAGGATAGGTATTTGCAAGTGAATAGGGAGCACATGCTCTTGGCCATACACTAGCTTAAACGGTGAAGTCTTCAACGCAGCCTTGATCCTAGTCATATTTTCCCATAACGTAAATCTTAATTGGGTATGCCAGTCTCTAGGATTGTTCTCTAGCATTTTTTTTATTACTCCTAGGAAATTTTTATTAGTAGATTCTGCAACTCCATTTCCTTGCAGATAATAGTTTGAAGAATACTTTAAAACAATCTTATGATCATAAGCCCATGAAATGAAGTCAGAAAAAGAAAAGGCAAGGCCATTATCACATACCAGTGCAAAGGGTACTCCAAACCTGGTTGTGATGCATTCAGTGAGGAACTTGATTACTACCTCTGTTGTGCTATTCTTGCAAGGTATAGCTTTTGTCCATCTAATACAGTAATCCGTGGCAGTCAAAATGAATTTATGTTCTGCAGAAGAATTTGGATTAATTACCCCAATAAAATCAAGTGCCCATTGGGAAAATGACCTTACCTCATAAACAGGCTGCAATGGCATGGATGGATGATGCTCTCTTGATGCAGAAATTTGAAATATATGACATGTCCTTACATGTTGGTGGGTATCCTTAAACACACATGGCCAATAATAACCAGATCTGAGGATTTGATGTGCTAAAGAATCTGCAGAACCATGACTCGTGCCATGTTTCCCATGAAATTCAAAAATTGTGTGCTTAGCTTCTTGTTGATCAAGGCATCGTAGATAAACCCCCTCAAAATTATTTTTGTATAAAAATCCTCCTTTGAGCATATAATGGGAGCTTTTCATTCTCAGTGCTCTCCTTTGAGTTGTATTCATTCCCTTTGGGCACTGATTATTGAGCATGAAATAAATAATATCGGCATAACAAGAGTCACTAGAAAAAGATTGTGTTATGTAATACTGACAAATAATATTCTTACCAGCATCCGCTATTGCTTTAGATAGGCCTTGACCTTAGACAAGTTTCATAGGATGAATCTCCAAATTGAACTCCTGCAAAATAGCCATCCATTTCCCTCTTCGTTCTCCCAACTCGCTCTGCATAAGTAGAGACTTCACAGTAGCATCAGGAACCACAACAATGATCTAACTTTCAAAGGATATAATGCTTGAACTTCTTGACAACTCTAACCAACGCAAAAGCTTGTTTCTCAAGAGGTGGGTACTTGACTTCAACATTCTTAAACAGAGAGCTCATGAAGGAAAATGGCCTTTCATCCCCCTCCTCTCTTCATTGTGTCAGGACAACTGCACATGAGTGTTCAAAAGCAAAAGAATAAATATAAAATGGCTTCAAGAAGTCAGGACTGGTGAGGACTGGCGCCTCCGAAATGGATTTCTTAACTGAGAAAAAGCAACCTTTGCCTCATTACTCCATTCTATTCTAGCATCTTTCTTCATCATTTCATTCAAAGGTTTAACAATTTATGCAAAACCTGTGATAAACTTCCTCACAAAGTTGATCTTTCCGAAGAAAGATCTCATCTCTTTCTTACTTCTTAGCATGGTTAACTTCATAATAGACTCAACTCGGTCTGGATCTATTGATATCCCTCTTTCTGAGATTATGTGTCCCAAAAGTCTCCCTTTGGAAACTCTGAACACACATTTTTTAGGATTCAAAGAAACACCATATTGGATACATCTTTCAAGAACTTTAGCCAAGTTTGCAGCATGATTTAGTCTATCTTTAGAGAAGACAGCCAGGTCATCCATATAAATGATGATGCACTTACCAATCAAATCTTTGAACGCTACGTCCATTGCATGTTGAAAGGTTGCTCCAACGTTTATCAAACCAAATGGCATCCTCCTGTAAGAAAATTTTCCCCACTTAGTAGTGAAGGTTGTCTTCATTTTTTCTTCATAATTAATGATCACTTGATTGTACCTAGAATAACCATCCAGGTACGACATCATCTAAGACCCACTGACAGTTTGCAAGACTTCGTCCAGGGAAGGGAGTGGGTAGTTGTCCTTTTCCGAGCTCTATTCAGATTCCTGAAATCTAAACATAGTCTGATCTCTACATTCTTTTTACGGATTGGAACTAAGTTAGCCACCCATGTTGAATGTTGTACAAGGAAGATTATCCTTTCATAAAGCAATTTCTGAAATTCCTTAAATATCAGTGGTTCAATCAGGGCGTTGACAGGATGTTGTTTCTACCAAAATGCTTTAGCTTCAAGCTTCAAAGGAATAGTATAAGTTATCACGGAAGTATCAAATATTTTTAGATCTTCATACCCCCAAGCTATTGCAGCAATATCTTTCTTCATTTCCCTCAATATATCTTCTCTAATTGCTTCAGGGCAGGCTTTCCCTATGCAAACATTCCTTTCAGGGCCAGAGTTAGCTAAGTTAACAGTTTCATATTCACCCCCATTATCTTCGGTTGATACCTTTTCCCGAGCCCTTGGATTTGAATCAAAAATTCTTTCTAAGGCCACCATTCCCTTAGGAATGCTATTACTTTTTAAATTTATGACACCTTATGTATCACAGTCTTCGAGGTTCCAGTCTCCTTAATCCCTATCAGACTCATCAATGATATGTCCTTCAAAAACATTTGAGCTTGCTAGAAAATCAAGGATATGTCGATCATCGTTGAAGACTTGAAAGTTCCTAACATTATCAGGGACAGTCGAGGTGGATATCAATTCTACTGAGAATCTCTTGAGCGTGGATCTTTGCATGGGCTCCAGGATACTTGCAGCAACGACTAATGAATCATCTATTTGATTCTCCTCTCTAGGGATTAAACTTATCCCAAAAGTATCAAAGTATTCAATCAGGTTCCACACCTGATTTCTATAAGTTTCCAGCCTTTTATTATGACATGTGCACTGGCTGCATACTTGCTTGATGATCACTTCTGAATCTCCTTTAACCATCAAGGCAGTAACTTTCTTATGATGTGCGAACATCAGTCCCCGAGCTAATGCTTCATATTTTGCTATATTGTTAGTGCACCCAAACTGCAACCTGTAAGAAGCAAAAAATGTTTTCCCTTTCAGGCTTGTTAACTCAATTCCAGCACCACACCCTATTTTAGATTTGGATCCATCAAACGTGAGGGTCCATAGCTAATTATGAGTTGGGGTTCATTTCTTTGATCTTGTTGTGGGTGTTTGGATAAGATGAACCATAGGTGGGGCCACCTGATCTTTTGCATCAAATATTAGGAATGGGTGTTCCATGGGTTCATCAGGTGCAATATTCAATTCCCGCTTAGATATATCATGTAATCCTAGGATATCTTTTTGACCGTTATCTGTATCTTTGATTAACCCCTTGGGTTTTGGTATACTTGTGAGTGCAGGGGTATCAAACAAACCCTGGGGTTGTTCAACATAACTATGTTGGTCTGGTATTATGACCGGGGTAAGGTCAGTTTCAGGAGGGACTTCCTCTGAAGGTATATTATCCATGGTTAACATTATCGCATTTTTGGCTTCAAATGAGAAGTGATCTGAAACGGTCTCAAGGTGACTTGGGCTAGTTTCTTCAATTTGGAAAACATGGTTTAGGACATTGATGCAGGGTTGGCAGGTCAATTCCGAATGATTTTGTTAGTGTACCCTGCACCAATTTGAGAGTAGAAGACTCCACAAATTGATATCTTCCCCTAAAACCAGTTGATCCTGTTGCAGCTTCCTAATCAATACTTGATGGTTTACACTAATCATGGGATCAGGGAATTCTTTCATTGATAAATCATTAGAATCCAAAACCGAAAGAGTTAGAATTTCCTCTCTTTTATAAACCCCTATCTCGGTTTCAAAATAAATTACCTCGTTGGTACATTCATACTCAGTAATGATATGTTTGAGGCGAGGTTCACTCTCAATCCTAATCTCTGTAGGTATTCCCCTCCATGGTAGCCACATATGTGAAAAATCAAGGGAGAGATATCCCCCTATACTCTTCATTAGATCTCTGCTCAAAAGCATACCGTAAGTCTCAGGAATGTCTGCTACCTGAATATCCATATTGGTTTGAATCCTAGGGTCAAAACCTACTTGCACATGTATATTTCTCAATTCTCCAACTACATTAACCTCTTTTTTATCAAGTTGGATGACCTTGTTTGTTTGGACATGATTCAATCCCAATTTCTTGCATATAGAAAATGGCATAACATTGCCATAAGCCCCTGAGTCTAGCAAACAATTATGCAGATTCTTCCCACAAATTCTCAAACTTAAAATAAATGGTGGGGTCCCTACCTTGTTTCTGAACAAAGTTGTGTTCATGTCCGCAGCAGGTTCCACCTTGGTTTTCCCTTTTGATTTATCATCTTCTTCCAAAGCTTTCAGCACTATATCTCATTGGGCAGGGCACCATTTTAGAATGTCAAAGTATGATAAAGAGGTTTTCTATTTCTGCATCTCTGAAACAATATTAAATTATATGTTATAACTTGCATTATATTTGAAAACACCAGATGAATTACCTTTGCTAGGGAAGTCAGGCAGATCCTTCGGTGGAGGAGGGTTGTTATCAGCACTCTAATTCAGAGGCACCGCGTGGTTAGGTGGTGCTAATGTAATGAACGAACCCTTATTCTAGTTTCTTAGGAAGTGTCCTCCCTTCTTCTGAAAGGCTTGGGCATCATACACATCTTCTTCTGGTTCATTCTCACTCTGCATTGGGAATGAAGGTTCTTCTTCAAAGAGTTCATAAGCCATTGTTGTATCCACTAAGCCACCTCCTTTATTTGAATTCCCTTGGAATGTTTGGGCATCTTCCTATTCCATCTTCACAACCTTCTCCATTTCAGGACAATTCACCTCAGAATGAGTTGCAATATTATGCAGCATGCACCAGTTAGTCATAAAATTGAAGTCAGCCACATTTGCAATATGTGGCATGTCCTCATTAGCTTGATAATTGTGAGAAACCCCACCATTATTTGGCCCTATGTTCCATTGTATGTTGTTATTAGGCCTCTGGTTATATCCTCTATTCTAATTTTGATAGCCTTGGTTAAGGAATTTTTGGCCTTGATAATTCCTCTTGTTGTGATTGTTATTGTTTTTATAATTACCTTCATTATTATTATTCTGATTAGGGTAATTACCTTGATTAGCATAATTACCCTGGTTCTAAGAGGGGTTCAGTTTAAGCTGAGCCATGTCATTTGTGACTTGAGATAGAGTTTTCTTTAGGGTCTCCACCTCATTTGTGAGTTGAATTGTCCTTTCACTCTCAACATTCTTAGCAACAGGTAGCTGACTGACAGGATTTGGTATTCCAGCTTGATTATGATGACCATGTGGACTGTGTGAGCCTGTGATTGTTGAGAGAATTCAAGAGCTCCATTGGAAAAGAATGGAATAGGAGATTGAGTCTGAAACTCAAACATAGGTCCATAATGGGAAGGAGACATCCCTGGGACAATATTGAATAAAGGGGTTGGATTAGGCATCTGATACCCCATAAAAGGAAAACCTCCTCCCAAGTTCCCTTATTGAGAGCTAGTTTGTTGTTGCAGCTTGATGGCTAGATGATAAAATTTAGACAAAGAATCAATATATGTCGGCTGATAAGTCCTTTGTAGGAACAAGCCAAGCAAAGGGTCTATAACTCTAAAATATGCCTGAATGGCACTATTCTCAGCAACTAGATAGGGGTCTTGCAATCTCCTATACATTCGTTGAAATATTGTATTAAACAAGGGCAGTGATTCACATGGCTCCTTCCTAATGGTAGCAAATTGATGGAACAAAATGGTTGGATCCACATAAACTCTGAATTGATTGATGAAAGCATTCTCCAGATCCGTCCAACTCAGAATAGAACCTTGTGGAAGATTTAGGTACCAGTTGTACGCCATATCCCCTAAGGAATAAGAGAACAACCCACAAACCACATCATGGTGAGCTATCTGGGCTCTGGTACAAGCATCCTTAAAAGCTTGTATGTGCTCCTCAGCACTCCTTGATTTTCCATGAATGTATTTGGGATAGAATCTCTCAAAATTCTTAGGCATATCATGAAAGCCTCTAGGAATAATCCCTAATGGAGAGGTATTATTCATAAAAAATGCCATTGGTGGTGGTGGTGGAGGTTGAGTCGGCTATTGGATGGGCTGAACCAGCTATAATGGAAATTGAGGTGGATTTGGTGGTGGATTTATGGGTATCAACTGGGGTATTGGTGGAAAGCCTAGTGGAGTGAGTGGAGCTAGCAAGGGTGGTAGAATGGTTGCCCCAGTCCTGTGAATCTTGTGCCTCGTTGGGGTCTAGGGTTCTATCAAAGGAGGTGAGTTTTTGGTTGATCGAAGAACTCTATGGGACCTCTCTGGTGAGAAAAACCCAATGTTATCCAATTTTCTCTTCTAGCCCTCCTTCTAGTACCAGTTCTCTGTTGATGTGTCAAATTGACCCACAACATGTAGATAAGATAAAAGTAAAAATATCTCACTTCTCCTAAAAGAGACAATTAGTAAACAAACTAATCACCTCACAAGGTCTTTGATGTTGGTTCACAATGTTATTGTTTCACAAAGTGGTCAATATAGCTGTGATGTTCAAGGGGCCTGTTGGTTTTGAGCTTCTGGATTGTTACAAGATCAAACATCTATCTAAACCTACTTTAACCAGGGGTTTTAAAGAAATAGAAAAAGATAGATCAAGGTTTTCAAAATGAAAAGAATGTTGATTCATCCAACTAATCAGACTTGTTACCTTCCAAGGAATTTCTAAACCAGAACTGTAGAATAAAATTAACTTGTAATTAATACAAATTTTCATTCATTCTCAATTAAAACTTTAACAGTAGATTGCAAATCATCATTCAAACAAAACATAAGATAAAATTTCCTTCCTTGAAAGCTTTTCAAATCAAATGATTAACCAAAAATGAATGCCATTCTAGAGCATAATATAAAGTAGGTTTAAATCTGGCTGCTCCTACTGTTAATGAAATAGATAAGCAGCATTTACAAATTTGGCAAGATCACTAGTGTACAGAAATCCATGTCTTTAAACTATCTCCATCTATGCTAAGAAAATCAAGAAGATACATCACCCCCTCCTACTGAACTTCTTAATAAAAGATAAATAGAAAGAATCATGCAAGATAGATCAACACAATGAATTCATCAAGAGCACAATGTCTTCAGTTGTATCAAATCCCCAAAGATAGCAACAATTCAATTATTTTGTATTACAATGACTACTCAGAAAGAAAATACTTCTTCTCTACTACTAAATTCATTCTAACATTCCATCTCTAACCTGTCTAACTCTTATCCAAAAAATATCATTTACAAAGAGGCGAAGGTGCCATATTTATAAAACGCGTCAAAAAATGCGTCGGGCCAGTTTAGGGTTTACAAAGTAAGTCGATTACAGAACATGTCGGCCCTAGAAGAGTTTGAAACAAATTCAACATGCATTAAATGCAAGGGCACCTACCAGAGGCAAGAAACATACCAAAACACGTGAAGAAGAGGCAAAGAAAAATGGTGAGGAAGCACAACATTCGACATGGCTTTGCATTAACTACTTCCTCCACGTCACCCATACCTTGCTCCATTATGGCCTCCATCATTAAGAACATCCTCTGCAAGTTGTCTTCAAGTGGCATAGGCGAAACCCTAGTTTTCCATCCAATGGCATCAATGTTATTCTTCAGATCTGCCCCATCGTATTGTCCCAGTCTCTCTCAGCCATTCCAGTTGTTGCCTTGTCAGACTCATCCTGCATTCATCAAACACAATTGTGAGAATCTGATTGTTGACAACATTTCATCAAAGTGTTAGCTTAAAATCATTAAAAAAAAACATTAAACTAGCCATTAAGCATCGACACTGGATCATCAAAATGAACATAAGCAACATACATCAGTGAAATCCACTAAATTAAAGCATGGAAAAACAAGAATTTATCACTGGAATCATCAATTTTACCAAATTTCTTCGCTTCACAGCGCCTCCCAAAAAATTCAGAAAAATCCAGTCGGACCGGATTTCCGCGGATGACTCAAAACATTGCACCTCGGGAAAACTAAAGGAAACCGGGAAAATTCGGCCAAAACGAAGAATTCCAAAGCAGGCATAAGGTATACCAAGGGATCACATGAATGAAGAAGGAATGCATATATCATTGGAATTCATATAAATAAGCAAAGAATATCAAACATTCATCATTAGATTTACCAATTTTATCCAACTTCCTAAATTCCACAAGGCACAACAAAGAATTCAAAAAAATTTGGTCGGACTGGAATTCCATGAAGAGTGCAAAACTCTGAACTCAGAGCACACTTCCGGGAAGCTGATGAGATCCGGGAAAATCTGGTCGGGTAGGAAAATCCCGAGGTCGGTAGAAAACCCAAAAATCGGCCACGACCTTGCTCAAATTGACCAAAGGTCATAGATTTGAGGACCCTGGGCATGGAAATTGCTCAACACGAGCCTCCCACAGATTCCCTTCGAATCCTAGGCTCAAACGAAAGTAGAACAAGATGAGATGGCGATGCCCTAGGCATGAAACCCTAGATTTTAACCATGAACACATAGGGCAAGCCATGAAATGCCCAAACACATAGGAATTCAAACTCCAAGCCAAATCATAACTTTTTAAAGCAAAACGAGATTGAACATCCAACTCAGGAGAACGCAAATGATAAAGAAAAATGGCCAAAAGCTCCAAAAAATTGACCAAACTCAGAAACCCGACGGCCAAGCGGAAATCGAGAAAAATCTGACCTAGGCGGAATTCTGTGAAGGCCTGAAATTCCCAAGTTGCAGCACAAAAAGGCCGAGCTAGACTTCGAGCGCAATCCGAGAAAAGCCGGACGGGGCAGAAAATCCAAAACTAGCTCGAAAACCCAAACGACAGCAAGAAACCAGATTTCGAAAGAAGTCCGGGAAAATCCGAACAGACAGGAAAATCCTGAACCAGGGTGAAAACCCGAACTTAGCCCCAAACATAAGATTTTCAAAATTCAACTTGGGAAAAACACTATGGAAAGCAAGATAAACATATTAAGCACACGCCAAGGCAAAGCAAAACTTCAAAATCGAAGGAGGAAAAACACAAAGAGTGAAAGCAAAAGAGAAGGGTCCCATTTTAATCAAATTTAAAATGGGGTGGTTATGCAAGGCATAACAAGAGGGTTTAAGGGTTTGGAGTTTAAGGGTTAAGGGTTTAGGGTTTAGGGTTATGGGTAGAGGGGAGAGAGATAGAGGGATTCAGTCAAAGACAAAACCCCAACCTTAGTATTTTCCCAACACTATAAAATACTAGTAACATAAGACAGGACATGAAAGGAACATAAGATAGGATAGGAAAGGACCGATTCAGAAGATGCAACATACTGTGTTGATATGTCCTTCAATCTTCTTAAGAAGATCCATGATCTGTTTATAAAGGAAGTGACTTCATAGATGCATCAAGTTCAATTATGCATCTTTTCAACAATGAGGAAGCATTTCAAGTTTTTGTCAAGCCCCTCTCACCATAACCCTATTGGACAGTCACACATCACATAGGAAGGTGAGTTGTTAGGTCACCCACATATGTGATAGGTGGTTTTCCAATAAAGATAAAATAAGGAGACTATGTGTATTTATTACACATAACAAAAAAAGAGCAATGGTTGAATCAAGGTCATGATACAAGTACAAGTACAACACCTTTGCACGAGCTACACGAGGAAAATGGGATTGATATTATTCATTTATGGGTGTACTGGTGAAAGTGAATGCAATAGGTAAAGGTCATTGTCATTGATAAGGACAACCAACAATGCATTCTACAATGGTCTCATGAAGGACAACAACAAAAACAAAATCTAAAGTTACACAAGGCTCTATTCAAGGCCTTCACAATCAAACATTAGGCGAACAAGTTGCCAAATGACATTCAATGCATGATGTTTTAAGGAAAGGCATACAAGGAAAATACAATCAAGAAACATCAACTCTAGTTGACATAGATAATATGTCTATTGAAGACATGTCATTACAAGAGGTTTATGACAGCAATGGAACCCTCATATCATGTGATCAAGATACAATTGCTATGCTCATAACCTTTCGTGTAGGGGTTTTGGTCATCATGATTGATCCAACATGGATCATGATTGCATACAAGAAACAAAAAGTTACAAATGATAATTAACCAGTTATGATTCAGGAGAGGTCTCATTTTGGAAGCCAAGGCCATAGTACAAGTGTCTATGAACAAAAACTATGAGGTTATGCTACAAGACAGCCATGCAAGTTCATGTAGGACATCAATCATTACAATGGTATAAGTGCATATGAACAACAATCAACAATCAGCAACAAGTAGTGAAGGAAGCAAAGCACAGTTGTATTTTTACCTTTTCATACCATTGATCATTGATTCCAGCAATAGGCTATAATAGTGAAGGCGTATACTTGCACAGGGGTGTTTTAATGAAGATATTCAGCATAAAAACCATCATAAATCATGGTGCTTCAAGGGAATAGAGAATAGTCATGAATAAGAGAAATACCATTAAAGGCTACAGGTTTGTCTTCATGTTATCTATGAATTTGAAAAAATAAATCTACACTGGGTGACAACATGACTATAGCCATCAAATGGATTGCAGTGAGATAAATAATATAAATGGTTGTTGCCACTATCTCATTTTCTCTTTGGATAGTCATTACTAAGTCCTAACAAGTGAATAGAAAAGGGATAGGTGTCAATAATATACCTTCATTTGACAAGTCTTATACTTTTGGTGATCTCATTGACCCAATAAGGCATTGCTTAGAAATCGTTTCATATCTTTTTGACAAAATCAAAAGGAGGACTGATGTATCCAATTGTAAGAAGAGAGAAATGCCCAAGGGAGTGGTAGTACCATCATCTTAGGTACCACTACTGCAAGATGATAAATGAAAATCCTTGTGTTTGTATGCATGGAGGTCCTAAAGCATACTTTGGGTAAGGTGCATTCATGGCATCTTTTGGTGAAAGGTTTCCCAAGCATGAGCAAAGATCCAGTGTTCCATCAGGCTATGTTGGAACAATTATACACTAATCCCTCCCCTAGGGTGTTTCCTCACATCAAAACCAATCCCCTCTTCCTATCATTTGTTGACAAGGGCAATTGATCCAAGAAGTCATCATATAGGTTTCTACTTAAATAATCAATCTGGCCAGCATGTTGCTTTGTCAGTGCCATCTTGAGTAAACTAGGGCTTCTAGCTTGCTATCTCAAACCTTAGACAGACTAAAGATAAACAAAATATGAAATTAAATAACAGAACTTTGCATTTTCCCACAATTCTCCCTCTCTCAGGTCTCTCTCTCTCACTCACTTCCTCTATGTCTCTCCCCTCTTAAACCCTAAACCCGAGCCCCTTAAACCCTCTACCCTCTACCCTTAACCCTATCTCCCTCTATCTCTCTCCCACTCCCTCCCTCTCTCTCTATCAAGTCTCTCCCTCCTAGCACCACTCCCTCTCTCAAGTCTCTCTCTCTCTCACTCACTCAGTCACTCTATCTCAAGTCTCTCCCTCCTACCCCCTCTCCCTCTCTTAGGTCTCTCTCTCTCACTCACTCACTCCCTCTATCTCTCTTCCTGATGGAGCTTCAAATATTGTTCCTTGTTTTCCTTTCCTTTCATGCCTTATGTCTCTGGTATTTCATGGTGTTTGGGAAAATCCTAAGGTTGGGGTTTAGCTTTGTCTTCATGTAAAATCCTAGTGTTTGTCTTACACCTTGGGTGGGATCTATTTCGTTGTTACTTTTGGAGGGCCTCTAAAACATCTTATTCCCCATTGTTTCATCTAAGGTGTGGTCCCTTTGGTTTTAATATTTTATTTCCTCTGCGGGATTTTATTTTTCCCTAAGTCTTGGTTGGCCCTGTGTTTCATCATTTTAAAACAACTTATGTCGATCGTTTATCATCCGCCTAGTGATTCCCCCTCGTTCTTTTAATAAATTTTTTATTTTGTAGAGGGTAATTTGTGTGACCATTGATCAACTGGTGTTTGATCTCAGTCATTCCCTGCCATCCCGTGGTGACCCCACCACACTACTTTGGTTGATCGTGATATCGCGGGCAGGCACCACATGTCCCATCTGATGAAGCCGAAGGGATTGAGTTTGCATGACCGTTGATGAATCGTCGTTTGATCTCAACAATTGCTCACCATCACGTGATCATAAATCACAAGGTCTTTATTGATCATGATATCACGGGCGACCGCCACGTGTCTTATTTGGTAAAGTCGAAGGAATAAGGGAAATACCTTGATAAATTAATCCAGCTTTAATATGTTATGCAGCAGGTTACTAAAGTGTTCTTCAGATGCACGTGTTTCAAATCTAGGGATATGTTATAATCTCAGTGGGAAAGCTACTAGATGGTTAATGATAAAGTTGGTGACTATTTTGAAGGAACAAGATCACCGATGATCGGGATCTACAGTTGCCCACTATCGCATGATCGGAATTTGCAAGGTCTTTACTGATTGCGATATCGCGGGTGACCGCCACATGGATTTCCTTGGAAACGTATGGTATGGTGGGCCCCTTATTTCCATGTTGGTGATTGTGTCAGGTTGTTTTGAAGGCATCCATTCGATGATTTGATCAAATTGATAGATTGACAGCTAATATTTAAATCAACATCAAATACGATTGGAGTTGTTCGTGCAATGCACGAGTAAGTTTTAATGGTGGATGAGACACTTGCTGGCATGATTTGATCGAAATAAAAAAAATTCTCCTACTTTTATTATATCACAAAGCATTCAAGTATTTTGTGAAGCAGTCTCAGAGCCAAAAGCGAAGTTGTGAGTTTCTACAGTGAAGAATTGGGATTTCTACAAACACAAAAGTCGTGAGTTAATTTCTGTGTCGCCTGGTTATTCTACACTTGAATTTGAAAAAAGGTTTACTTTATGCTTGTTATTGGGTTTGTTGATAAAAAATTTAGGGTTGTAGGTTGATTGAATTGTGGGAAATTGTAGGGTTTTATTCTGTAATTTCATTTTCTGGTTATTTCTAATTATTTGAAGTGTGAAATAGTAAGTAAGCCCTAGTTTATCCAAGATGGCACCTCCAAAGCAACACTCATATTGATGAGATTGCAATGCAATGTTATCAGGGATCGTATATGTTATGTGTTAAATCTATCATAAACCCTTGAATACTTATGAATTTGACTCCCACAATGGATATATGGCACTGATCTAAGTTGTATGATTCATTATTTGTTCGTCCTTACCTAGAGCTTGCTAAAAATTGCAAATCAATGACCTATTTTATCTTGGGATTGTGTTGTAGTTATCTCATGCTCCAAATAGCTGATAATGTTGATGAATGGCCAATTCTATTTGATATTATCCTATTATGTTGAGCTATTAAATGAGATTATCTGTTATTGTTAATGTTGTTTATGATATTGGTGCAGAGGTTGTAAACACATTAAGGGATCACCCTCCCGGGTCTTGCAGAGCCCGAAGTGTAGGAGACTTTTTTAAAGTCCTCGTCAATTGGTCCAGGTCCTTCGAGCTGCCATTTATTGGGATTGGAAATTCCATAGGTAGATTAGAAGACCAACCTGGTTACATTGTAAAACAAAACCAACACTTCCCTCTACCTTTAACCTGAAACCCTAAACCCTTAACCCTTAAACCTTAAACCCTTAAACCATCTACCCTCTACCCTTAACCCCCCCTCCCTCTATCTCTCTTCCACTCCCTCCCTCTCTCTCTCTCTCAAGTCTCTCCATCCTACCCCCTCTCCCTCTCTTAGGTCTCTCTCAATCCTTAACCCTCCCTTTATCTCTCTCTCTCAAGTCTCTCCCTCCTAGCACCACTCCCTCTCTCAGGTCTCTCTCTCTCTCACTCACTCACTCACTCTATCTCAAGTCTCTCCCTCCTACCCCTTCTCCCTCTCTTATGTCTCTCTCACTCACTCACTCCCTCTATCTCTCTCTCCTTAACCCTTAACCCTTAACCCTCCCTTCCTTTATCTCTCTCTCTCAAGTTCGTCCCTCCTAGCACCACTCCCTCTCTTAGGTCTCTCTCCTCCACTCACTCCACTCACTCACTCTGTCTTAGAGTCTCTCCCTCCTACCCTTCTCCTCTAAAGGTCTTATACTCACTCACTCCACTCCTCTGTCTCTCCCTCCACCCATGGCCATCCCACTCCATCTCTCTCCACTCCATCATATATATATACTCATCTTCCATCCACCCCCTCCAGGTCTCTCTCTCTCCACTCCCTGTATCTCCCCTTAACCATTATCCCTCCACCCTCACCATAACCTCTCATTCGTTATCTCTCTCCCTCCCTCCTTCTCTCTCCTTTGAATCCTCTGTCTCTCTCCCTCTACCCATGGCCACAAACCCTTAACCATGGAAGCCCCCAGAGCCCTTAGGCCATCTGCCACTCTGCCCTCTCTCTCTCTCCAGGTCCTCCTCCCTCTGCCCTCTCCACTCTCTCAGGATATATATATATATATACTTCCAAATATATATCTCTCCCCTCTGCCTTGGCCTAGGCCTTAGGCCATGGAAGCCATCACCCTTGCTCTATCTCCCATTCTTTCCTCTCTCTCTCTCTCTCTCTCTCTCCACCAGCCCCTCCACCCTCTCCCCTCTCCACCCCCTCTCTCTCTCTCTCTCCCTCCCTATCTCTCTCCCCTCTTCCTTTAACCTAAACCCCTAAACCATTAACCCCTTAAACTCTAAACCCTTAAACCCTCTATCCTCTCCCACTCCCTCCCTCTCTCAGAGTCTCACCCTCCTCACCCCCTCTCCCTCTCAGGTCCTCCTCTCTCTCTCCACTCACTCTTATCTCCCTCCCCTCTATCCTTAACCCTCTACCCTCTATCTCTCTCCCACTCCCCCTCTCTCTCTCACTGAATCCCTCTATCTCTCTCCCCTCTACCTGTTGGTTGTTTTTACTGTAACCAGGTTGGTCTTCTAATTTACCTATGGAATTTCCAATTCCAATCAAGGGCAGCTCAAAGAACTTGGACCAACTAACGAGAATTTTAAATACCTCCTACACTTTGGGCTCTACAAGACTCGGGAGGGTGATCCCTTAATGCGTTTACAACCTTTGCACCATTATCGTAAACAAGATTAACAACAGATAATCTCATTTAATAGCTCAACATAATAGCATAATACTGAATAGAATTGGTTGTTCATCAGTAATATCAACTATTTGGAGCATGAGATAACTACAACACATTCCACAGTGTAAAATAGTCATTGATTTGCATTTTGTAGCAAGCGCTAGGTAAAGACAAACAAAATATCGAACCATACAAATTAGTACAACTTACATCAGTGCCATATATCCATTGAGAGAGTCAAATTCACTAACATCTAAGGGTTTATGACAAATTTAACACATAACATATAAGATCCTTGAGAACATTGCTTTACAATTTCATCAACATGTATTCTAACCCAATACTACTTATCAAGTCCTTATACAAAACATATACACCTACAATCCCATTCAAGCATTTTAATTAATTCCTTGAATTAAAGCCAAAACAAAAATCATACACACCACAAGAGTGAGATGAATGAGACAACCCTTGATTATCTTATTCAAAATTCAGATATGCATGTACAATGGAGAGACATGAGTTTAAATTAATCATTTCAATTCAAATTCCAGTAATTTCATAAAACATCAAATCCCCATGAATTCAAAACCTACTACAGAATGACTCAAATCCTAAATTGCATTTTCCTTAAAACAATCGAACTTTACAATTTGCTCTGCAACTCTACGTAGACTTGACCAAAAAATATCTAACTTGCTAACCCATAATTCTAGGCTTGAAATCCTTCTTATAAAAAATGAAGGAGCAAACAAGCATCGGACTAGAAAGTACCTCTCATTTCACATGCTTTTTTTCACAAAAATTTGGAGGACAACAGTTATACCTTCTTTATTTCTCATCCTACGACCTATTCATGCATCCTACAATTACAACAGTATCCATGGGGCCTCTTACACAAGCTACAGTAATCACAAAAAGTGTAAGAGCCACTTTATATCATGTTTGGACTACAAAACCCTCAAAAATAGGGTAATTGGGTTGTATGCAAAGAAATGAAGCTTTCTAACTCAAATCAACGTATTAAGCCCCCAAATCAGATTCAAATCAAAGCTAACACATATCTTCATGACTTGGAATTGATTTCACATCAAAATATAGCTGCATATGACCGTACAGTGCTGCATAACAGGAAAAATATAGAAAATTTGAACAAAAACACATATTTTCCAATGTCAAGAGCTTGTATTTTAAATCCTCAACCATCAACAACCATTACAATGATCACTTTATGCCTTTTAAATGCCTTTACACATCAACCACTGAAAAACCACCTCTACAACTAACTTTTTTAATATTTTATGATCACATGAAACATAAAACACACTAATTTCAAGGTTGTTAACATCACTATTGAAATATTTTAATTTTCTGACCTTTCAAACATTAAAAAGTACATCATTATATTAATTATGTAATGGCATAAAAATTAGAAACATCATGAATTAATCATGTAACCACATAAGTCAATATAATTCTATCAAGAAATTAATATCAAATAGATAATATAATCACATAACTCATAGATTTCAATGTCATTGATCTTCTTCTTCATCCAACTCTTTGTTTGTATCATCTGATCCAGATTCGACATTGTAAGGATTGGTCATATCATCATCATTGTCATTGATATCAGTTTCAATAATGTCATCATCCACACGAATATCATCTTCATGAACATTATCTCCTACATCATCATGATCTAGTTCCTCATCTTAGACATCTTCGTCAGGGACATTATCAACTAACTGTTGATCCTGATCATCATCTACATCATCTTCTAGTTCTTCGGTATCTTCTTCTTCCACCACATTATACTTTACCGTCCTTCCTCTTGGATCATGTCTAACAACAAATGACCAACCCGGTTTACCTGGAACCTCTGAGTAGAATACCTGCTCACATTGGCTTGGAAGAAAATAGGGCTCATTTCCAGCTCGCTCAATCAACCTTGTCTTAACCATGGTAAATCCATTATCATGTTCAATAATAGTTCTCTCATAATCATTTTCATTCAATTTTAGCTTGTACCATAGGATGACAAACATAATTAATCTGAAGGACTTAAAGTCACACTCAATTATATCATCCAAAATCCCATAGTATCGATTTTCTGAGACATCTGGATGTATGTCACTTCTAGATGAAACATTAGTCACCTGAAAGACTGCAATTATACCAGAATCACAAGTTTTCTTCATGTCATCCAACATTTTGATTCAAAATTTACGACCATTGCACCACATAGCCTTGTGGTGTTTCACCTACAATATGTCAAACAAGTAAAAATTATTGCAATATCGTCAGTTGATAAACATATTTTTTCTTGGCTGAATGTATGCAAAAATAATAATCTCAACATATATATACATCAATATAATTGAAAATACTTAAATAATATGGGTGATTAATATATTTATACGTACCTGTTTATCTCTAAAACCATATGCTAAATCCATTTCCTTCTGTGTAACATTGGAATCTCCATTACGATGAGCTTCTTTAACGAATGAAGCCACACCTTCCCATGTTAATGCGCGACCAGATTGTTGACATCGTTCAATCCATACCGTCATCCAATCAAGATTTTTTGTGACATACAAATGTAGTGCATCCCACTCTTGACCAACTGTATCAAAAAAAAAATTCACAAATGACGTATAATTAGTTAAATACCACAGTATACAACCTTAATTTATAATTGATGTATATTGAAGATTAAAAATTAAATAAGTACAATATACATAAAAAACCATATGTAAAATGTATTCCAATTAATCTCCATGGCCATCTTATAATTACCTCTCACTTTCCTCAATCTACCTTTCCCCATCAAGCACTCCCCTTCGAATTTGTTAATGGAGTTGGAATCCCAAATGCGATCTACATGGATCTTTGCTACAAACTTAGCAAGATATTCACTAATGTACACCATGGTCTGGTATACCATATATCCCTCCACCATAGAACCCTCAAGATGTGCTCTTTGTCTAACAAAAGCCTTCAAAAATTTAAAGTGCCTCTCAACCATCCACATTGACCTTGTGTGTACAGGTCCACACAATTCAATCTCCTCAAATTGGTGTATGAGGTAGTGTTCCTGTGCATTGAAAAATTTTGAAGGTAGAAACTTTTGCATTTGACACATTAGACGAGGAATTTTTCTCTTCCAATAATATATATCTTCTTTATGGATTTCTTTAGATGATAGTCATCTACAAGTGATTCAAAGCGCAAATATATTAACGAGATTTAACAAAAATATATTGTATATTACATAACAAGTAAAACAAATGGAAATTATAAGATGTAGACAACGAATTGAACAAATATCGCTACTTACCTCATGTATTTTCCAAGATCTTAAATAACTTGCTTGACATTGTTGTCAAAGTTGTCTAGGAGAGATAGAGGTAGAACGCACTGCAACAATTATAAAATGATCTTTTCATTATTTTTCCAAAAGTAGTAAACATAATACACTGAAAAATACATGCATTATACAAGTGCATATAATATGCCAGAATGTTTACCTTAATGAAGGTATGCCAATCATGTGTTTTCATCCCTGACCCAAATTCACCTTTCTTTGTTATTATGTTGTTTATGTTCGCAAAAAATCCTGTGGGAAATTGAATTTTTCATATGACTTCTTTTATAGCATTGTTTTGCTGCTCTGCTAATAACCAAGGAAGGGCACTTATATTAATTTGGTCTCCATCGCTATTTAATTGAATGACATTTTTCATTGCATGATTGGCTTCCTAAATGTCACTACAAATTTTGACAATTTTTTCTTTGTCATTCCTTCCATCCAATATTTTTCATAACGTTTATGTTATATTCTTTCCGATATGCATTGTATCAAACAAATGCACAATTTGTAGCTGCTCATAGTAGGGAAACCTACTAAATTGTCTGGGATAACTTTTCAGTCCATGTGGAAGCCGACCATTAATACCTTCACGACCTTCATGAAGCATATAAGTTAAAAAAATTAACAACGAAAATCATTTTCAATTACAACATGAGTAAACACAACACAATATAAAAATATAAATTCAAAACATATCATATATGATAGGTAAACATTTTGATCTGATGTATAACCTTGACGATTAATTCTATTATATTCCAACTTCCATAGGCGAGGTGTCATTCTTCATGGTTTTGATGTAGTCTCTTCTTTCCCATTCAAAAGATGTTTTTCAGTAGTTCGATACTTATGATTTCTATGGAGGAAATGTTTATACTCATCAAACACCTGCTTTCCTAAACTTGTTGAACGACGAGATTTCATCTTTGGACCACAAATTGGACATGCAAATTTTCCCTTTGTTTGAAGACCTGCAAGATCATATATAATTGGATTAAATATGTCAATTTTTATAATTATATATAATGAATAGATTATTTTAAAAACATGCATGATATCTACTTCATAAAATTAAATATTGTTAAAGTGCATTCGAACGTTATAATATACCACAAAAATGTGTTAGCCCTGAGGCATCATGAATTGTCCATACAAGCATTGCATGGAATTGAAATTGTCTTTGTCCTATTGGTCTAGAGACATCATACATAGTGACGTCATTCCATAACTTTAGTAACTTGTTGATAAGAGGTTCGATATATACATTCATATATTTAACTTGGTACTTACCTAGTTGAATGAACATAAACATTACATAATTATTATAACCATTTTACTGCAGTATATATAAATTAATGTGCATGACTATTGAATGAAAAAATATAAGTCATTATGCAACAAATAAGACAAATGAGATGCTACTACGTTAAAGAAAATTGATGTAAACAAATACCTGGAACAATCATTGACAACATTATGTGCTCCCTCTTTATTGACATCCATGGAGGAATGTTATTGTTGATAACAAAAACAGGCCACACTGAGTAAATAGATCTCAGCTCTCCAAATGGATTGACACCGTCCGCTCCCAATGAAAGCTTGAGATTACGAGGTTCTTTAAAGTGTGGCCATTTTTCCTCCATGTCCCTAAATGCAGAACCATCCACTGGCATTCGAAGAATGTTATCTCCACTTCTATTCTGTGCATGGTAATCCATAAATTGTGTTAAGCTTTCGTACCTAAATAATCGTTGCATACGTGGAATAATGGGAATATAACGAAGAACCTTGCGAGGTACCTTTTTTGTTAGTTGATATGTTTGATATCTACTTATATGACATTTTGGGAATTTTGTTGCAAATTCTTGTTGTTTATGATATATAATATGATCATTGGTACATGCATCTATTGCTTGATACTCCATTCCAATATCTTTCATAATGCCAGATAAATCTTGGTATGAGCGAGGTAAAATATTTGATGGTGGTAAAAAAAATTCACCAATCAATCTACAACAAAAAATAATTTGTTAATATAAAAAATATTAATGGTACATATTTCATCCTTTATTTACTAGTGATAAACTAACAACAATTAAAATAAATAAAAAAATATTGACATATATGACATACCTTAACATCCGTGAGATTGCTATGTTTGATAAACCATTCATAACCTTCAAGTTCAACTGCAACAATACAATAGAGAGAAGAGTTGTTTGGGAGCCTTCATAAAGGGGCTCGTATGCCTTCTCAAGTATAGGTAAATCATGAACATCATCAAAGTCATTTTGATCATCATGATTAGCTCTGCCACTAAATGTGTCATAGATCAATGTATTTGTACCATCATCTTCAACTGTGTTTTCTGCATGATCATCTTCTTCCATAGGATCATTAACTTCATCTTCGATATTCATAGCTCCATATTCATCCACTTGCAAAACCACATTCTTCGGGCTGATAATCCATATCATCTACCCTAGGGTGCCCCACCTTTATAATAATGATAGACACAAATAAACCATGATCATGATCAAGTGATTATATATATATATAAAATGTTAAAACAATATAAACATTTACAAATTCAATCAATATAAACACATATAATGAACAACTTACCAATGGAAGATAATCATGCCCCCCTTCAACGTGACCATGTTGCCTACAATGTTTCTCAGATGTTGTGATTAAAATTCATCTCGTCTTTAAGCTCTTGCAATTATTGCAAGGACAATAAAATTTCCCATCACCCTTTATTTTCAATCTAGCCCACAATCTATCAAGTGTCTCTTCATTTTGTTCTGGACTTATATTATCTAACATGATGTTTCTTTACCAAGCTTGACTATTTAGATCTTTTATAAAATCTAATAATTATGATATTTTACACCAAAAAAAATTGGCATGCAACCACCCCTGCAAAAGAGAAGATAGTCTAAAATTAATGACCCCAAAAAACACTTTAAAATGCTAATTCCAAAACTTATTAAATTTTGATTTTACTATGATTTCCAGCCGTTAGACTCCTAAAATCAGAATATTGAACTTGATCGCAAACTTCCTACAACAATGGAGGTAGCGATCTAGTAAGAGCAAGTGACCCATTCCTAAGGAGAAACAATTTAGAATCATCATTGCTAATGTCATGTTATCCCCTGAAGTTGCACCCTTGTTGAACCTGATGTTCAACGCCTTAGTGTAACATGGGAAGACCTCTAAAGATGTGGGTTTCTTTATAGACAAAGGTCAACCTCCGGAGAAGGTCGGCTTCCTTTGGTGTCACCTAAAACTACTAATTTTTTGAAGGAAAAGGGAGAGAGATAATGCATAAAAATGAAAATTAAACTCTAAGGTAATGCACCGAAATGACAGGAACAATGAGATACTCGAGTTACACTTGAATACTGGTGACAGCCATGAGACTGCACAACAAGATCCTGTAGATCACACATTCAAACAGGTTTGACATGCACATGCCTTCAAGAAGGAAAGGCATATTTTCACAAACTAGAAGCTCATGTGTTGGATTAAGAAAACACAGTTTGTAACCTACATGATACTACTTCTACAAAGAAAGGAACAACATGAAACAAAAGCTATAAGGAAAGAGAATATTTCACTAAGTAGCTCAATGAATCACTTAAAAAGAATGTACTATACTTGACAAGAATCAGAAGGCAGAATGATGGACCATCAATGGTAACCAAGGTAGATTTTGTATATTATGTTCCAAATTGAGTTACAGAATCCTGCTAGTCTGAGAGAGGACTGCAAAAAGGGTCACAGACTTCAGAGGAGCATACATTGGAACTCCCTTCAAAGAGGCAAAAAATTCCTTATATACAAAGAGTGTCGGCCCCCTTAGGGTCCACAAAAATATCGGTCTCAGAAAAATCTATCCTAAGATCTTTTGATTGAATTAAATGTTGCACCCCTGCGTGTCCTTGCTGTGTGTGTCGGTGAAGAGCTACTGCCTGGAGAAACCCCTTAGATATTTTTCCGCATTAATCCTTCTGTCTCTGTGTCCCCTTGAACCCCCTCAGTCGAGCTTCTTTGAATGCACCCTCTGGATATCGAACTGATTCATCATTTTATCCTTAGATCAGCTCCACGTCGCTTACGTTCTGTTGCTCTCATCCACAGGGGAAGTCAAATGGTCAAATTGTCAATAGTTCGCATTTGGGCTCCTTCAGATTGGTCAAGCACACTCCACATAGACTTCTAGGCAGTCAAAAGCTTCACCTATTGAATTGCATGTCGGTGAGACACTAATCGTGTCTCCCCAATGCAATTAAATCTTCCTGCAACCGTTGGCATAACATGGAATTGTCGCTGAGAGCTCTTAGCGAGCCCAAAAGATCATACTGATATCACCTTTGTGGTTGCCAAGACACTCGTTATCAAAGAGACCTCTTACCGAGCTCCCTCTCTTTCGTTGAGATTCTCTTGTCTTTCGCCGTGACTCCCACTGATCGGGAAGACATCTCCCCGAGCTTCCATTTCTTCAGCGAGACCATCGGCTTTCGGCAAGACCTTGCGTCGTGCTTCAAATCTTTTGGCGAGCCCATCTTGTTATTGGAAAGACCCTTCGGTGTCCGCAAGACATCTTTCCGATCTTCTATCCTTATACCGAAGCCACACCCCTTCGGTGAGACTTCAGTTGGTTGCCAGGACCTTATGCCGAACGCTTTGCCTTTCGGCGAGTTCCTTTCCTTGTCAGGGAGACAGCCTTACTTCGGCAAGACCCCTTGTCGAAGTCCTTTTCTTAGCGTGACCTTTAGTTGTCGATGAGACCTCTTGCCAAGCTCTCTTTCCTTTGTAGACACTGCCTCATTTCGGCGAGACCCTACAATGAAGCTCGCCTGCTTTGCCGACTTTGCCTCCTTTGATTTCTTTGGCGTGACCTTTATCCTTCGGCAAGACATTTTTCCAAAGGCGATATCCTTTGCCTAGCTCCATGCTTTGCTTTGTCGGCGAGACCCGATGCATTCGCCGAGACTTCATGGCGAAGAGAAAAACTCTCACCGAGATGTATCCCTATCGGTAGTCAACAAGACATAAGGCGCTTGGCAAGACCATGCATCGAAAAAGATAAATCCTACCAAAGTGTCTACTTGCCCCACGGTAGTCGATGAGACTTCATGAATTCACCGAGACCCTTTTCCGAAGGAGATTCTTATGCCGAAGGGAAATTGCATGTGGACTTGGATCGCCATGACCTCCCTGAGGTCTTGTCAATAGGAAACTCAGACGCATATTTCACCAAATGCATTATGGATCAGGGAGACCCAGATAATCTCATGCCGATAGGAACCTGTAGGTGAAGCACTCAGACTTGATGGAACCCCTACCAGTCGGCAAGACATCTGGAAGGTCTTGGCGACTTTCTCCTTAAAAGATTTTTATGCCGAACCTGAACAAGGCAAGCTTCCCAACTGAGTTCCCTACGACCTAGCATCAGATTCATGATTTTTTCCCTTGTGCAAATGTTCCATTTGGCCTTCTCAAACCTCTGTCACATGATATTCTGCCTGATTGAGCCTGAGGGTGAAAATTAGGTAACATGTCAATACAGATTTATCCTTTTAGTTAAAGATGCAATGTGTCACTTCTTATGATGAGCTTATCCCTAGGGCCCTCAACATTGAGAGAGCCCTAATCGCACACAGAAGCACACACTAGTAGAATTTGGAAAATAAATGACTAGGTGACTAAAAAATTTAGTCACAACAACTAAAAATGACTAAATTCTCCTCATTTTTTGCAACTCAGCTATAAATGAGTAAATAAATTACTAGTTTGGTCGTTGATTAAAAATTATTTAGTCACACAAATAAAAATGACTAAATAGTTAGTCATTTATTTAGTCACAATCCATTTGAATAAATCATTTAAGGAATCAAGAATATAGCCCGCCAAAATACTCTAAAACTTTAATAAACATACCCTAAAACTTTTGTCAAAATCTTATTTTCGCGTGCCACCGTAATGGATTTTTCATTTTAATAAACATACTCTAAAACCTTCATCAAAACATTATTTTCAAGCATAGACCACCAAAATGGAGAAGTGTTTTAAAGAATGACAGAGAACGGTGAGGAAATGTGCGTGAAAGGAGGCATAGGATTCATTGTTGCTTATCTCATTCCTGCTCTGCTCAACAAATCTTACATTGTTCCCGCTACTATTTGTAATCTAGGTATTTACTTGACATATATTTGCATAATCTCAAATTCCTTCAGAGGCTTTTGAAGTATCAATGTATCCTATATAGGGTTTAGAATGATTTCTTTTAATTAAAAAAATAAATAAATTATGTATTTCCCTGTAATTAGATAATGTGGAGATCTCCTAAATCTGCCCCAACACACTATCCTCTTTGGCACTGTATTCATTACTCCAGCTACTAGGGTTTTGCATGTGACATCTTTAATATCTTCATGATCGTGGCTTTTAAATAGATCTTAGTCTTTGCTTTAATCCTTTTCATGGTAACCCTTGAGTTCCATAATCCACCTTCAATCTCTTCTAAGAACGTTGTCTTAAGCTAGACTGCATAGTATGCATATAAAGCAAGTCCTTCATACCTGCCATTGTTCCAAACCACCACTCACTGCCTTGCTTAAAATGTTTCCTCCATAAGCACAATAGCATATTGTTTTAAAATCATGGTTTCCAATGATTGACCATTAAGGTCACCACTTTCATCAACATACAATGATATTTTTGTCTTCAAACTCAAGGCATTATCAAGATAACATTGTGAATTGTTTGTTGTGTACAATTTGATTTTCTTGCACATTTACTGCTTTGCTAACTTTCTTTAAGACTGGGTATTGCACCCTCAGCTGCAATCTCAAACAGCTCACTCACTATCACTTGAAGATTCCTTTCATGAGCATCCTTCTATAAAATCAAACAATGCCCTATAGACTGCCTACTTACTACAGGGGACTCATTGTTTCAAGGTATTGTAGATCTTAAGATCCTTCAACCTTATTGACACTACTTCATAGTCCACAAGGTATTATTCACTATTCTCCCATCTTTGATGAGTCTCAAAAAACTGCTCAAACATGCAATCCACTACCTCCATTATATATTAATGGCTAAGAAAAAACATTGAACCTATGATTACCACTATTACTTCATTTGGACAGTCATTCCCTGATTGCATTTTCCTTGTCTAACACTACCAAAAGCATTTGAAAAACCCTTAAGGTCAGCAAGGGGGTAAGGAAACTCACTGTTAAAATCTCCACTTTACTATGCAAGGTTTGAGCTTTATTATCTTGTCACTGCTCAGCCTCTTTTTTACTATAACATCTCAAGTGACTGTCATTCTTCTTACTGTAGATTGCATTAACAAATGTCACTAAACTACATAGTGTGCTTTTTATTGGCTACAATCTTTAGATTGCAAGATTTTGTTATTAGCTACAATGTCTCAATCTTTCTGGTATTGCAACCTCACTAATCCGCTAGAGTTATTGTTTATGTTTCTACGGAGGCGTAGGGTTTGTACCCTAATCATGCTCTTACCAATGCTTTTGTTGGTATTAAAAAACAACCTTAAATCTTTGGTCAGAAAATTAGTTGTCTTGACAAAGTTGTGGTATGATCTTGGATTGTATCCTAGAGTGTGTGGGAAGCTTGTGTTTGATCATTAAGGTATGTAAACCTGATCAGGGAAATGTATCCTATATAGCATGGGTCTTGCTTTAATACTTTCCATAATGGTTATTAGCAGATCACATTATTATAGTTTGTGGTAACCCAAGATTGCATTCAAGTATGTAACAAACTTGGTTTGTAGTTTAAGCTATACACTTTTAAGTAACATTCATAAGGTTTAGAAAATATTGATCACTCTCTAGAATAGCCCATTAAACATGGGTTGTGCTTGAATGCACTACATAATTGATATAACATAACCACTCTACATATCAACCAGAGTTATAAGCTCTTTATTGCAGCAAGAGGTAATCACTCTTGGATCATTCTATAATTACATCGTAACCTGTTAAACTTGAGACAACCTGAATGCAGCCAATGATGATTGACACCTACATTACACAACTTGAATTAACTACATTATATGAGTGCCTCCATTTCTATCACAACATAGCCACATTAAACTTGGGTCACACATGAATGCATCCTGTATTTGTTATAGCACAACTGTGCCACATGACCAATAGAGTTATGGATCACATAATTACAGTCACAAGAATCTATTCCTTGGTTGTGATCTTATGGTGATTCCACACAACAAAATATGGACATGAAATTCTCAAAACCCTAAACCTCTAAAAATGAAATCTGATGAGATGTTGCTTTAAAATATGAATTTCAAACCTGGAACTACAAATCTAACTTCACAACTAAATTCTACAAAAAGACAATGACAACCCTCAACCTGGCGATATCTTCTTGAATTTTTTCTGATTTTTCCCAAGAAAATCGTCCTTAGTTCTCCACAAACTATCTCAAGTAGAGAAAAACACTGTCACAATAAATCACGAACTCACTTTTCTTTATGTCGGCCACAATTTGATTTTTTTCTTATTTTTCATGTTTTTCGAAATTGCGACGAAACTGATAGTTGAAATTTCGACTAAACCCAGGTTCGTCAAAATTTTGACGAACGTTGGGGATAAACTTTTAAAAAATTGAAAATTACACATCAAATTTTACAAGCACCTGACGATACATCAAATTATACATATTTCGTCGGACATTTTCGTCAGATTTTGCAGTCAAATGAGTTAGTGTATGGCCTTTGTGCACTACCTTCATGCTCATATTATACTCCTGCTCTTTTGATCCTTGCATAGACCTTATAAATAGGCCTTCCCATCGTATTCATGATACTCTAATCTTGAACAATCATTAGTACATTGGTCTGCTATTTCCTATGATATCATAGATGCCTTTCATTTTAAGATCATCTTTTGTTTGATTACCTTGCTATTGTTGTCATTAACATCTCCTAACATCTCCATCCTTGCATTTGTTTTAGCAGTGCTTTATCCATGTCTTGTCCATGTACAAACAATGTTTAACAATATTATGTCCATGGTCTCGTAAAACTTGTAATCAATGTGTCTTAACATGTTGCTCCTTCACTATATTCTTGGCATACTAATGTTGACAGAGAGGGAATACAAATTTTTCATAGGATTGTCCTCTTCCTTTCTAATAGCATATTTTCCTCCATATTCATGCATAGTGGATTTCTTCTACATTTATTGCTATGTAGACTATCGTGTGATGAACTTTTCATTGGATAATAATGTACATAGCAATAAATGTACTTGTTGCCTTTTACTTTTATGAATCCACATGGGGTCTCTTTCCTTTTCACTTATTTGGCTTTAGATTGTTTCTATGCATAAAATTTGTAGCATGTTCGGCTCAACCCTTGTGGGAACCACATTTCATCCCACATGCTTTAATCTGATGAATCAAAATAAGAACAAGGATTTCGCCTATACCTGCACAAGAAGCAAACATGTTAGATAAAAACTGAGCATATGATGGATGTGTTTGATTATGCTCTTTGTTTCCTTGGACATCTATGGTATGCTAGTTATTTTAGTGCACATGAGGATCAGATTGTACATCTATAGAAGTATGTGCATATATTGACTGATGACCTTTCATTGCTCTAACAACACTCACTCTCTCAGATGCAGACAACTAGGAGCAGCAAGGGATCATCAACTGGATGCAAGACAAGTAGAAGATTGAAGATGATACAAGGCAACTCAACCAAGACCAGGACTCATCATTCAGGCAATGACAGGTCACCTTTCTCTATATGTGCATTTATTCTCCTTTATGTCTATAAATGTATAATGTTTTCTTTTATTTGCACTAAAAGAGTTAGTCTCACGGCTTGTGTGAGACCTTATACATTTACATTATCAATAAAGATTAGTTTTCTTGAAAATATTGTGCAATCTTTCCTATGTTTTATGCATATGCATAAATGCAATCTAGTAATGTAATCTTCTAATTTTGTTTATGCACATGAATGTAATGTATCAGACATAAAAATGTACCTTACTCTTCATTTGAAAATCACAAAATCTCTACCTGATTGAGCTATTAGCAAAAATAGGTAACACTACTTACATATCTAGTGGGAAAGTGAGTATGAGACATCAACTGTAAGAATTATGCACATTGTTCCTTTGTCCAAACATAAGGAGCACTAGGTTTTCTATGTTTTTCATTATCATACTTTTCAACCCAAATATTTTGACAAATCTTTTGTTGTCGAAAGTCTTCACATGATTCAAAATAGTATCAAAATCACCAAAAAGAGTTTCTATAATAGCATAGGCTATATTTTTCTCAGTATGCATAAAGTCAACAGTATGTCTAATGGTTGTATCCTTAAAGTATGGAAACTTATAGAATATGCACAACCATTTTACACCACTTTCATTACATGGATCATATCTACTACTAGAAATCCCATCATTTTCAATAAATGACATTCTTCTTTGTCTATTCTCAACAATGTAATCACCTATTATTAGCAATGGTGCTTCACGATTCTCTTCTTGACCATTGAACCGTGTTTTTTGTTGACAATATGGATGATCCTTTTGAAGGTAAGCACAATGTCCACAATAAATACACTTATGCAAACTTCTTGAGTGCCTCACAAAATCCTTAAAGTTGCAAGGAGGACATCCATGGTATCCATGAACACTAAGACCAGACAATGTGCCATATGCAAGAAGATCATGAATCGTAAACAATAAGGAAGATCTTAAAGTGAATTTTATTGAATGGTCATCCCTTAAAGATTGAATTACTTCAATTCCTTTTCACAATTCCATTAGCTCATCATATAATGGCTCTAGAGAAGAATCAATTGTATCTAAAGTCACACTTTTCTTTCCTGGTATAATCAATGATAGCATTAAGAAAAATGGTTTAGTTTCTATTCATGGAGGCAAGTTATAATTTATTAAAAACACTGGCCAAGTTGGCCATTTAGTACTTTGATCTGAGAATGGATTCACCCCATCTAGAGCCAAACCCAACCTTATATTGTGAGGATCTTGAGAAAAATCAAGTCATTTTTATCAAATTATATCCACATCTTAGAGTCAGGCACATGTCGTTGTTTTCCATCAGTACTCTTATTTTGGGCATGCCATTGCATAAGTTCAACAATGTCTCTGATTTCAACCCTTGTATATACCTCACTTCATGACATTTCATAAATTCACTCTCACTTACAAGATTCTTGCGAAATAATACACAACCATTCACACATGTGTGGATGTTTTCATACCCTAAGCCTAGCTTAGTGATTTTCTTTTTACATTGAACTTGTTTTGTTGGCAATGTGGATTCAAGTGGTAACAACGAACTTAATAATGCCAATATCTGATCTACACTCTCAATTTTCCAACCAAACACCACTTGCAAGTTAAGAATTTGAAGGATTGTTGTCAAACGACATAACTTGAAATTAGCATACATATGCTTTAAAGCATCCTCCATCAACTTGGACCAATCATCGTTTAGACCCTCATTCAAAATTCTATCAATTTCAAACCCTTCATCGAACATTGTTGCCTCTTCATCTATGTTTTGTGCCACTTCATCTATGTTTGTTGCCTCTTCATCTCTCACACTCTATAATTCTATCATATCTTCATAATAATTGTAATCCCAAGGGCTTATACCACTTTTACCATATCTTATCATATGTCAATAAGTTAGATTTCTTTTTCTCACCTTTCCACTAAGATAGTCATTACATGGACATGGATATTTGTCCATTCCCTCTCATCAACTACTCTCTCATCAAATGGATGGTATTGATCCATAGTCAACCTTTGACGGTTATCCATCTGTAATTTTCTACACATAAAAACAACAAAATGTAGACTAAGAGACAAAAACTATTTTTTTAATTGAAAGATATTTCCATAGCAATACAGTTATAGAGAGCAAATAAAATAGAGAGTTTAACTAATGAATTGTAAAAACTATATTTTGTAGTTTATATTCAAATTGTTGATTACATTGCATTGCACATCTTTCAAACTCAAAGCATTACTTGACATTGCATATCTAATAACTAGATTTTGATAAATGACAAAATGTAAAAAATTGTAAACTAAGAGACAAAAACTATTTTTTTAATTGAAAGGCATTTCCATAGCAATAGAGTTATAGAGAGCAAATAAAATAGAATTTTAACAAATGAATTATAAAAACTAGATTTTTGTAGTTTATATTCAAATTGATGATTTCATTGCACTGCACATCTTTCAAACTCAAAGCATTACTTCACATTGCATAACTAATAACTAGATGTTGATAGATGAAAAAATGTAAAAAATTGTAGACTAAGACACAAATTGGGTTTTTTTTAATTGAAAGGAATTTCCATAGCAATAGAGTTATAGAGAGAAAATAAAATAGAGAGTTTAACTAATGAATTGTAAAAAATAAATTTTTGTAGTTTATATCCAAATTGTTCATTACATTGCATTGCACATCTTTCAAACTCAAAGCATTAATTCACATTGCATAACTAATAACTAGATGCTGATAGATGACAAATTTTCAATTAAAGGCCAAAGGATTTTGTGGACAGGTTCAATTGAAGTTGGGAGATCTTAAGAGTTCTCTCAAATTTTGAAAAGGTTTTGGAGGTCCACCCTGAGAACTATGAGAGCTTAAAATTTGTAGGCCATATATATGCTCAGCAAGGGAAGTCAGAGAAGGATTTGGAAATTTTAAGAAAGGCAACTCACATAGATCCACGTGATTCCCATGCATTTATCAACATGGGTGAGTTATTAATATTTTCAAACCCTAGTATAGCCTTAGATTCTCTTAAAACACCAAAGTCTCTTTTGAAGAAGAGAAGAGAAGAAGTACCCATTGAATTTTTAAACAACATTGGGGTTCTTCATTTTGAGCGTGATGAACTAGAGTTGGCTAAACAAACTTTTATGGAGGCATTAGGAAATGATGTTCTGCCTCTACATAAATCCTTGTGGTCAGTTTTGTGCATTTTTTACTTGTAGGGTTCTCACATTTAGTGAAAAAGGTAGTGTTCATAAATGAATGGAAAAGATGCGTAGAGCCTTTGAATTATACCCATACTATGCAATGGCATTGAATCATTTAGAAAACATTTTTTTCTTTACAAGGTAGCATTTTCTTTTGGAACAGTTGATTGAGATAGCTCTTGTTTCAACTGACCACCCTCTCATTAAATATCATTCATATTATAATCTTGCACAATCTTATCATAGTAAAGGTGATTATGACACCACTGGCCGCTACTACATTGCATCAGTCAAGGAAAGCCAGAGGCCACAGGATTTTGTGGATAGGTTCAATTGAAGTTGGGAGATCTTAAGAGTTATCTCTCAAATTTTCAAAAGGTTCTAGAGGTCCACCTTGAGAACTGTGAGAGCTTAAATTTTGTAGGATATATATATGCATAGCAAGGGAAGGAAGAGAAGGCTTTGGAATTTTTAAGAAAGGAAACTCGCATAGATCCACATGATGCCCATGCATTTATCAAGATGGTTGATTTATTAATATCATCACACCCCAATGCAGCCTTAGATTCTCTTAAGATAACAAAGTCTCTTTTGAAGAAGAGCAGAGAAGAATTACCCATTAAATTGTTAAAAAACAATGGAGTTCTTCATTTTGAGCATGATGAACTAGAGTTGGCTCAACAAAATTTTATGGAGGCATTAGGAAATGTCATTTGGGTTGAATTCATAAATAAAATCCCTAGTGCCAATTCTTCATTTTTTCCTATGCTCTTTAAGGATATGGAATTCTTCCATCAACTAGAAGGTGGTGTTTCACTTGAGTTACCATGGGATAAAGTCACAACACTATTTAATCTTGCTAGTTTGTTTGAACAAATACATGATACTGAAAAAGCAAATCTTTTATACAGGCCAATATTGTTCAAGTTTTTTGATTATGTGGATGCATAAATACATCTTGCAGCCATGGCTCAAGCTCAGAATGAGATCCAACTAAGCCTAGAATTCATTGGGGATGCACTTAAGGTGGATAAAAACTCATCAAATGTTTTATTTGTGCTTGGAAAAATGGAACTGAAAATAGATGATTGGCTTAAAGCAAAAGAAATAATTAAAGTTGCACAAAGTGAATCAGATGCAAATAATTCTTATGTTGACATTTCACTTGGAAATTCAAATTATTTTGTAGCTTTTTGCAATGAGAGGAGGGATCCAAAGGTGGAGGAACAACATCTTGAGAAGGCTAGAGAACTATATTGTAAAGTGTTGGCACAGAGACCAAGAAATGTTTATGCTACGAATGGGGCAGCCATTGTGTTAGCTGAAAAGGGTCAATTTGATATTGCAAAGGAAATTTTTACACAAGAACAAGAAGTTGTAATAGGAAACATCTTTGTTTAGATGCCTGATGTGTGGATAAATCTAGCACATGTTTACTTTGCACAAGGACAGTTTGCGCTTGTAGTGAAAATGTATCAAAATTGTTTACGAAAATTCTATTTTGGCACTGACACCCAAATTTTATTATATTTAGCTTGAACACATTATGAAGAAGAATAGTCAAATATTGTAAAAGAACATTATTAAGAGTAGTAGATTATAACTACTATAACATATTTTTTGTTTAATGTAATGAGGGTTTTGAATTACCTTTGAATTCGTTGTAGAGGGCGTCCCCAAATATGACTTTGTTGCAGAGGGCCTTGTCGACTTCAAATTTGTTGCAAAAAAAATTGAATTCCTTGCCTTCCTTTTCAGAAGTCTCCAGGTCCTCTCCAAACAATCTTTATCGCCCATGCAATTAGTTGTTATAACTCAAAACACATCAATGTAGTTGTCAAGTACTGCCAGGCTAAATGTGAATAATGAATAGCGCACAATACACTACCGCCAATCATTTCCCCAAATATTTTTTAAAATTTTGTCTAATTTGTATTTGTGTGACTAACTATTTAATCATTTTTATTTGTGTGACTAAATAAATTTTTACCTGACGACCAAATTAGTCATTTATTACTCATTTATAGTTGTGTTGCAAAAATTAGTAGAATTTAGTAATTTTTAGTTATTGTGACTATAAGTTTTAGTCACCTAGTCATTTATTTGCCAAATTCTGCTAGTGTTCCAAAGCTCATATCTAGTACCATTGAACTTTTCAATGTCCAACCAAGATGAGCTAGCCATGATCTCTTATCACACTAAATTTGAAACTACAAGAAAACACAACACACTCCCACTGCAGTGAAAAACCCAATCAAACACTCCAAGAAAGGCGTCCCCTTCTCTAATCAAGCCAACTTGGCTCTGATACCAAATGTTCAAAAATAGGATAAATTATTACAATGAAAATATGTAGATAATTTAATGCATCCAAATTAATAGATAGTAATAAATCATAGCTCAAACTAGATTACAACAAAGATGCAAACCATAACACAATAATTATGTCGAGAAACCCTTGCAGGGAAAAAAATCCACACCCAAAGAGATCCAAGACTTGTATTAATCCTTAAAATTAGTTACATCAATACAACTTCTCTCTCTGAATCACTTCAACACTTCATGGCTTCAACAGCCTGAAACTTAACTTGTTTTATCTTCAACTCAAGCACTAAATATATAGGCATGAGAGAAAACACAAATCAAGAATGGTTTCCAAAACCATTTAGTCATAAATCACAAAGAAAAGAAACTTTCTCTTCCAACTTGTGATTTTATCCATTTTTTAGTAATGTGCACATGCGACTAAAAAATTTGTTTTATCTTTTTCCAAGCTCACATTTAACTTCCCCTTTTTTTATGCTCTTTCTAATTTGACAATTAAAACACTTTGCAAGTTGTCATAGTTGCATTTAGCAACTTTCATGACAACTAAAGGATAATTAAAAATTTCCAATTAATAATTAAAAAATAAAGCAAGGTTAAGACACTTTCTCAATAAGGACTCCCCCTCAAGGTGTACTAAAATAATGGGTCCAAAAGGCCTAGGTCCCTCATGGGGTCTGCCTTGATATGGTCCAGAATCTGGCCAAAGGCTTTTTTTTCATTTTGCGGAGGTTAGTCATGTTCAGGTAATCTTGAACCATGGTCCTTGGTATGTCTGGTCCTCTTTGTTGGTTTTCCAACCCTGGACCCAAACTTTTCTTGTTTCTAAGGATGGAAAGTTATGGGTTCCAGTTTGGATTGAATTTCCTAGTTTACCCTTACCATGCTTGTATTTTCTACACCATATAGCCTCTTCCCTAGGGAAATTCATTTGTGTTGAACATGATAGATTTTTTCAAGATCGCCCTCAAAAGAGAGTTTGTGTCGAAGTGGACCTTTCACAAGATTTGAAAGAGTCTATTGATATTCAAATTGGTAATTTCCAACATACCCAAAAGGTCACATATTTTAATTTTCCCAACACTTGTTATCAGTGCCAAACTATTGATCACAAGATCAAATATTTCCCTCTTGTAGTTCCCCATACCCAATCTCCACCACAAGATGTTGAAAATCTTCGTCAAGTAGAAGTTTTAGCCGCCAAACAAGAGGAAAAATGGACAACGATTACAAACTAGAAAAATAAGTCCAACGACATAGGGGTGGTTTCCAAAACCCCTAAGTACCTAGATATTTCAAACCCTTATGCGAAGGGGAAGAAGTTCATACTGCTTCTAATAGCATTCCAACTCAGCCAAGGCCATCCACCACACCTCAACCAACTTTTGTGATGATAGCTCAATCGACTACAATCTCCTCCCATATCAGGAGCTCATAGGAGATCATGCAATCCTTCTCAACCTCTTGAAGAATGATAATATGTTCAAGAAAAATAGAGAAATTCATCTCCTCCAATTCAGATAGGGACAATACCACCAAAATTCTTGCAAAATCGCTATTCCTCTTTGGAAGAGTTGGACTTTGATGCCATGGTCGAGTCCTTAACATGAATTTTCTCTCCTAGAATGTTCAAGGTCTGAAAAACCTCTCTAGGAAGTATTTTGTTAGGGATACTCTTTAGAAACATGGTAGTGTTGATGTTTTGTGCCTTCAAGAAGTTAAAGTTGTTTTTTTCTTTCCTCTACTTGTTGAGTTATTTGGCCAGCTAGTAAAATATTTTCCTCTGATCATGATGTTGGGCATGGTGGTGCAGTCACCCTTCTATCCCCATGGTGGTATGATTGTGTGGTTGATCATAGGTCTGACCCCACACACTGGCTCATCTAGATCCTCTTAAACATCGATAATCATTCCTTTGGGATTATTAATATTTATGCCTTGAATGATGTTGAAAGATCTCTTCTGTGGCGATGGATTGCAGATTCATTGCTAGTTGCCACCTAGATTCTGTGGGGATTACAATATGGTTGACTTGGCGTATGATAAAGATGGTACTTTATCATTTAGGTGGGTAGTTAGTGAAAGAGAAGCTTGGTTTTACATGTGCAATAAATTGGGTCTTTTCGACCCCAATATTGGTCGCCGCCATTCTCATTTTCTCTGGCACACTTGGTACAACTATCGAGCTAGGTCTGATAGGGTATTTAAACGTCTTAATTGTGTTATGATTTTTACAAAATATTTTTTTTCCTTTTCCAATTGTTCTTTACTTTTGGTTACGTCATTAGTGGATGTCACTCTATCAAACCACTTTCTCATTCATTTCTGCATTAAATGGCAAGTGGTCTCATTGTGTTCTAGTAAGACCCAATTTTTCTTAAATACTTATTTGTTGTGTTACTAGCCCACATCAAAACTATCTGGAATCATGAATACAGACCTACTCATTCCACGGCTTGGATCAAGTGGTGGAATGATTCCATCACCCGTACTGCAAGGTTTCTTTACATCTATGGGTGCTAGCTGGCCATTTTTCACAGATGGTCTTATGAAGCGACCACTTTAAATCTCCGCAAAGTCATTGAGGCCTTAGTGGCTACCCCCTTTTCCTCCACATTGTAAGCTAGGGTTGTAAAGCTAAGACACCAAGAGAAAGTGGTTGATTATTATGCTACCAGAGGCACACAAATCAAAGCCAAACTTCTTTGGCTCAAAATTGGGGACTGTGCCTCGAGAGAGTTCTCTCTAGATCTTCATGCCAAGAACTCGTCACTCGGCATCAAATGGATTAGAGATGGAAATCATGTGCTCACTAAGTTGCTTGACATTCTCGAAGTGTTTTTTAGGCACTATGAGCAAGTCTTCACTGTCCAAGAGTACATGCTGAAACATACCAATGCGCTCCAATATTGCCTTATTTTTGTGCAAAACAGGCTTCCTGCTGCCCAAAAAGCCTTTTGTGTACAATTACTCACAATTGAAGACCTCAAGGGAGCTGTGAGCACTATGGCTAATGAAAAAGCTCTGGGAATTGAGGGATTCTCATACGAGTTTTACAAATTCCTTTGGGATTATGTGGGATAAGATCTGCATAATGTCTATTTAGAAGCTTTTCATTCTAATTCCTTAGGTCATCTCATTAACAAAGGCAACATAAAATTTATACCTAATATCAGTGATCTCGAGGATATTTGTAACTGGAGACCCATTATGCTCCTCAATGTTTCTTACAAAATTATTGTTAAAACCCTTGCTTTAAAGATCTTCCAGCTTCTTCCTCAAATTGTTCATCCTAAGCAGACTAGTTTCATTAAGTCTAGATTTATTCTTGAAAACAAAATTGTTGTTTGGGAAGGTATGGAGAGGGCTAGATGCTCTAATCAAAAATTAATTTTTTGAAGATTGATTTTGCTAAGGCTTATGACCACATTGAGTGGCCCTTCATTCTGGCTATTCTTTCTACTCTAGGATTTGGTTTTAATTTCATAAATTTTGTGAAAATGTTTTTTGTTGATGCATCTGCTTACATCACCATTAATGGCTACCAATCTCAATCCTTCGGTTTGTTTTGCTCCATTCTCCATGGATGTCTTCTTGGTCCTTTTTTATATATTCTTGTTGTTAGAAACCAAGATCTGAAATGCAAACCAAAAAATCCTTCCACGGAAGAGAAAAACTAAAAAAGAAAGAGCTTTGCAAAACATGTGCAAAATATTATTATTCGGGAATTCATAATTACATGAGATGATTTGATTTATAAAAGAAAAGTAACCCTAATATTATCTTGAGCAACAAGATAGCTCAACAAGATAAGGATGAGAATAATAAACCTAGGAATTAAATATTACCTAAGTAAAGTTATGCAAGTGTAATTAAATATTAATTACACCAACACCCCCCCATAAGTGCAACTTAGGTAGACTAAAAAAGCATGCACCTAAAACTAAGATGAATGCAAGAAACCATGAATGGGTCCTGACAACAAGGCCTGAACAGGTACCCATGTACAAATGCAATAATGAGGTAGAGAAGGAAAACCCAATGGGACAAAACCCCCCTACAATGAGATGACTGTTGTAGAGAAGCACTGGAAGAACACTGGAACCGCAATCCGAAAAGCAAGGAAAGATACTTTTGTCTACAAGAAACCAAAAACAGAATCATAATAATGTGATAGCAGACCCGATGCCACGGAACACTGGAAAAATCACAAACTGGAACAACCCTAGAATCTGTGAAGCAACAATAGATGAAATTATGACATAATCTAGAAACCGTGTATCTCGATGTTGATGCCAGACTCAGACTAAAAATCTTCCATGGGAATGAGTACCATAAAGACTCTGGAACATTAACCATAAAAACATGGCCCTCAAACTGAGAAGGATCTGAACCAATGCGGATCAATAACCATAAACTCCCAATGTGAAGTGTGAATCGATGCAAACCAAAGATGTGTCCAGCTAAGCAAGAAAGAAGCTAAAAGAAACTACAAGAAACTAGACAAACTCATGCAAGTTGTCACCAATATGAAAGATGGAGATCAAAGTGCATGCACACTCTAATCAAATTATTATGCAAGAAACCCCCCTGATGGAACTTTATCTCAGTTCATTTATTATAATAACCCAATGATTGTAAAAGGAGAGAATGCTAAATGTGCATAAATAGAAAATAAAATGATGTAGTATTGAAATGAAGTACAAATATTCAAGTTTCACCCTTCCAACTGCCAAAATATCCAAGTAATCTCCAAAACACCCATCGGGACAAATCTGGAATAACGATCAACTTGGGACAGATACAGAAAAAAGCGCATGGATAGAAAAATAGAGCTCCTCAATACCTTTCCAACGCCACAAAGAAAGCGAAAATCGAAGATCGTGGCAAAAATTTATGAGCTCGGAAGCCATAAATGAACATCTGACTTCAAACAACAATAAATGTAGCTAAACAGAAAAATATTGAAAAATAAACTGCACCGCAAGATAGTGCTCTGATACCATGTTAGAAACCAAGATCTGAAATGCAAACCAAAAAATCCTTCCACAGAAGAGAAAAACAAAAAAAGCAGAAGCTTTGCAAAAATGTGCAAAATAATATTATTCAGGAATTCATAATTACATGAGATGATTTTCTTTATAAAAGCAAAGTATGCATAACCCTAATCTTATCTTGAGCAACAAGATAGCTCAACAAGATAAGGATGAGAATAATAACCTAGGAATTAAATATTACCTAAGTTATGCAAGTGTAATTAAATATTAATTACACCAACACTTGTTGCTAAAGGTTTTGGCTATCTTCTTTCCCATTCAATTTCTTGCGAGTTGGTCCAGGTAATTTATTTTCCCAATTCATCGGCCCAACTTGTTAATGGTCACTTTGCTAATGATTCCTTCCTTGCTCTATTGGAAGAAGAGGATAATGTCAAATGTTTCCTCGATCATCTTGAGACCTTTTGCTTGGCCTCTGGCTCTAATATCCAGTGGCATAAGACTCAATGCTACCATAGTCCTTTCTTCCCAGTCCTCTCTAGATTCAGTAGTATAGCTGGAAGTGGATTGCTCAAGGGGAGATCTTTATATTTTTTGGCATCCCTTTCACTTTTTAGGCTTCCTCTATTGATTTATGGCAAGCTGTTCTTTCTCAGATCAAGCAGAGGTTGGCTTTTTGGATCACCAAGCCACTCACTTTGGCTAGTAAATTATAGGTGTGCTCTAAGATTTTGGTAGTGACTCATGCGTATTATTCCTTGTGTTGGGCCCCTTCCAAGGTCTCTTATGTGAAGTTGGAGAGGTTTCTCAAAGATTTTATTGGGCCTCTTCTGAGTCTCATAGAGGCTTTCACCATGTTGCCTAAGAGTTATGTTATCTCCCTAGAGAGTCTAGTAGGCTTGGCCTTCTTTCCACTCAAATGCAAGGGACTGCTTTGTGTGTCAAATGGATCATTTGTGCCCTCACTAGTAATGAGGCCTGAAAAATTCTTCTCAAACATTGCATTGCAGTGGGATATCCCACTCACAGACCTTCCTGGAAAGGAATTTTATTTCATACCCTTCTCATTGTGAAGGAGCCTATTCAAACTATGGGAACTTTTATTTTCAAAAGCATTTCGCATGCTTGGGAGGCTATCAAGCCTTGGCTATAGATTCAGAGATGGGATTTCTTTCAATTAGTAGAATATTTGGTGGTCTCCTATATTAAGGCTCCCAGATTCCACAAAAAAGGTATCCAATCTCCTCAAGACTTGTTTTCTAGACCGACGATTAGCATTATGACATGGGGAGATTTTAAAGACAAGTTTGGCTTATAGAATCATGACCAGAAAAATTTTGAAGGACTGATTAGTGTCATTCCAACTGATATGCTTCACAAAGTTGGTATATACTCGACCAATCCTTGGTGGAAAGATTGGAAGTGGGTTCCTGACACCTCGTTTAGAAATTGCAAGCCTCGGCTTGGTTACCAGCGGATTTTTCCTCATTATTTGATGATTAACAACTTGAACCAAAGGTGGCATCTTCATTCCTCAGTGTCTGTTTGGCACCAGAGGTTTTCTTTTGTGTGGTCCACCATTATTGAGCCCAAGCTTGCTCACTTCACTTGGTGTATTCTTTTCCAAGGCTTACTTGTGGGGTCTCAACTTTCTCATCTGGGGGTTCAGGACCCTTGTTGCCCATTTTGTGGGCATTTTGAGTCTTTTAAGCACCTCTCTTAGTTCTGTTCTAGAGCTCAATAGTTGTGGAATTGGATTCATGACTTCTTTCGTCCCTTTCAATTAGAGTCTTTCTCTTGGCATATGGTGTTGTTGGCTAACTCTCCCCAACTTCCCAAGAAGTATACCCAGATTTGGTACACTTTTAGGGTGGAAATCCTCTTCAATATTTGGAAAGATAGAAATTCTTGCATTTTCGCTCGTAACTAGATTGATAAACATGTTTTGCTTTATTCTAAAACTATTGTATTCTTTACTGTGCTATTGCATATTCAAGTGCAAGCTAAAAAAGTTGTGCTTGAGGTGGATCACCTTCAAGAGCTCCTGGACCATTGGGGGAATTCCCCTACACCATTGCTCGTGTGCCTCCCTCTCCCACTTCCTCCTAGGGTCGTTCACCTTTGTGCAACCAGTGGCGGAGGAGTGGTTCTGCATGGATTTTTAGGCTCACCCTTGTTCTCAGGCTCCTCCTCATAGTGGCTTGTGTCCTCATAGGTATTTTCCCTCTCCTCCTCCTTGAGCTAACCAGGGGTGGCCTTTTGGAGGGGTGTCTGGAGGTGGCTATGGTGCTTCTAGGTGGCCTTCTGGAGATGTTTCTAGTTGGCCAATTGATTCTACTAAATGGTTCCCATGGTTGGATTTGGCGATTTTGCCTCAACAAGAAGATAAAGACAAGGATGATGATGGTTGGGATCCTCTTGGTGTCACTTTAAACCCCGCTATTGTATTGGGTAAGCTAGATGACAAAGATCCACCTCCCTTTGCTAGGAATACCATGGTTGCTTAACGACTTTTATGGTATTTTTGTAATGTTTCCTGCTTTATGGGCGTGGCCCATGTGACTTTATGCTTTCTGGGATATGCCAATGTGACTCTCAAGGTGTGCCTTTTTACCACCCAAACTCTTTTGTATGTGTAATTTTATCTTTAATTAATAGATATAGATGCCTATTCATCAAAAAAAATTAAAAGTTTTAAATTTAAATATCTTTTAATTTATTTTTATTAGTAAAAGTGGTTTTTTGGGGCTACACCGATATATTGATATTAGCATATTTGCATCATTATCACCCATGCAAGAATCCAAGGTTTTCCCTATATGATATGCCTATTACTTTCAAAATTGGAGTCATGTTAACATTTCAAGATTTACTAGATGATAATAGAAAATTTTCAACGAAACCTAAATAGTTATGATTATTAAAAAATAGTATTTCCTTTATTCATCCATTTCCATGAAAAAAATATGTTAATCAATATAGAGAAATGCAAAGCATTTCCTAGACCAATCAAGACAATCAACAACACTACCAACCTTTTGGAATTCATAGAACTCTCCTCAACAACATAGATGACTTGAAAAGATGGGACTGCAACATCCACAAAACACTGACATTGAGTACCAAACCGTAAGACTAGATCTGCAACAGTGGAGGAACGCAGAGCATTCCCTCAGATAGATATCAATGCAGCTTCCTAAACTAGAATCACATAAGGAATTTTGTGAAGACTAGAACTTCCTTTCACCAACACATACTTCATCAGGAGCATCAAGAGAGAGCATCTGACATACAATACACCTTCAACAACATCTTTCCACTAATAATCATGCTTCTAATCCTCGTCTTAATATATCATTATGAAATAAACTCTGTTGATAGTAATAATGCATTATATGAACATCAACAATACTTCTTTGATAAGGCATGACATCCAACCATGAACTTCATCAACTCTTCTTTGATAAGGCATGATATCCAATCATGAACTTCATCACTTTTTTGATAAGGCATGGCATTCAACCATGAACTTTATCAACAATGTCAGCCCAAGCTAAATATAACAATGATAACCAGTGCCAAAGACTAACCATCTTCGAATAATCAATGTTGACACAAATGACAATCACATATAAAATATTTGATATGAGAGACAATCAACAAATAATGTTGAAAACATAGATAACAATTTCCAAAAAGCTCCTTACTGTTGACATCAATGATAACCATTTCCAACAATCTCCCCCTTTGGCATTGATGGCAACACACACTTCTCACTCTCTCCCTTTGACATCAAGGACAAAGGTCCATATATTTTTATATAAAGTAACAACACATTTTCTAACTCTAGGTGCAAAAGAGCAAAAATATCTTCTATTGAAACAACACGTACTCCCCCTTTGACAAACAACACATCTTCTTCAAAAAACTATACATGCACAACAACTACACAAATATTTTAGTACTCCCCCTTACTACCAGCTCCCCTTGAGAGGTAGCACTCACCAATCCAAGGAAACAAATATGACATGAACTTCTCCCCCTATAAAGATGCACCATCGTATGCATCTTGTTAGAACACGGAGGGGCAATAACCCTAGCTTCTATCAAAGATACTCAAAGTATCTTTTGAAAGTTCCTTAGTGAAAATATCTACAATCTAATCTTTGGTAAGCACATACTCCATTCTTACTTCATGTTTTGCAACCTTCTCTCTCAAAAAATGGTACCAAATTGAGATGTGTTTAGTCCTTGAGTGCATTACTAGATTCTTGGAAATATTTATAGCATTTGTATTGTCACACAGTATAGGAATAGGTTCATCATACACCACCTTCACATCCTTCAAATTCTGCTTCATCTAAAGCACTTGAGTGTAAAAAGATGGTGCAATAATGTATTATGTTTGTTACATTGAATCTTTCTTTTTGTTGAACCAAGAGACCGATTTGTCTCCCAAGAAGAAAGCACTTCAACTTGTACTTTTATGGTCATCAACACAGGCTACCCAATTAGCATCAGTATAGGCACTTAGAGAGAAATTTTGATCCTTTTTATACCATAGGCCATAATTCGAAGTACCCTTCAAGTATCTGAAGATCCTTTCCATAGTCTTCTCATGAGATTTATTAGGCTTGGCTTGAAGTCTAGCAACCAAACATACCGCATGCATGATTCGGTCTGGAAGTAGTTAAGTACAATAACCCTCCAATCATGGACCTATAAAGAGTCTAATCAACCTCTAGAGACTCATTAGATTTTCTTAAATGACAACTTGTCACCATAGGAGTACCCACTAGTTTGGATTCTTCCATTCCAAATTTCTTTAACATCTCCTTAACATATTTAGGTTGAGAAATGAAGATGCCACCATATTTTTGAATAATTTGAAGCTCAAGGAAGAAGGACAACTCACCAATCATTAACATCTCAAATTATTTTTGCATCTCTTCTACAAAATTTTTACACATATCATCATCTCCACCAAAGATGATGTCATCAACATATACTACTACAATCAGTAACTTGTCTTCTTGAACCTTAATATATAGATTACTATGTGCATTACCTTTCTTGAATCCTTGAAGTAGGTACTTATCCAATCTGGCATACAAAGCTCTAGGAGCTTTCTTGAGTCTGTAAACCATGTTTGAATCTTCTGATAACTCGAAGCCATCTAGTTGCTCAATGTACACCTCTTCTTCTAGATCACCATTTAGGAAAGTTCACTTGACATCCATTTGATATACCTTGAAGTTCTTATGAGCAACAAGAGCAAGAAACATTCTTATTGCCTCCAATGTGGCTACCTGAGCAAAGGTTTCCTCAAAAACAACACCTTCAACTTGTGAATATCCCTTGCAAACCAATCTGGATCCATTCCTTACTACCTCGCCATCTTCGTTTAGCTTGTTCTGGAATACCCATTTTGTTCCTATCACATTCTTATCAGTTGCTTTGGGAACTACTTCCCAATTCAAATTCTTCTCTATCTGATTCAATTCTTCCTCCATTTCCTTTATACAATTATCATCTTTGTAGTATTAGCAAATATTTTGGACTCAAATTTTGACAACAGGCACAAATTCACTTGCTCGTTTTCTCTTGCAAACTTTCTTTTCATCAACACTCCATCTTTATTTCCAATGATTTGATATATGAAATGATTCTTTTGAACATACTTTGCTAGAGTTTTGGGAGTCTTTACTGGTTTTAGTTCCTTCTCTTCTTCTTCTTCTTCTTCTTCTTCTTCTTCTTCTTCTTATTCAATCTAGGAAAGCATATCAAATATGGGAACTTTAGGTTCATGGGAGATCTGACATAAGTCTTCGTCTACTTTGACATTGGTACTTTCAATCATCTTCCCTAACATCTTGTTGTAACATCTATATGCCTTTCTTCTTGTAGAATAACCCAAAAAGATCCCTTCATCACACCTGAAATCAAACTTTCCAAGGTCGCCTTCATCTCTTTTGATGTATCATTTTCTACCATACCATAGTTCATAAGGGGTCTTATTGGTGTTAACCCTTACCTGCACATTGTTAAACATATAGACAACAACGTGAACAGCTTCCTTCCAATACATATCTAGTAGTTCAACATCTTTCATCATTGCTCT